>JAVIWB010005940.1:0-84295 GCA_031893035.1 Dermolepida albohirtum | reverse complement strand
AATACAGTTTCAAGCCAGAAAAAGTAATGATATCTGACGATGTAGAAGGATCAATGTAAACGCCACTGAAGTATTTACCGAAGGCATCAACAATTCGCTGCAGCTCTTGGTAAGAGGTAGTAGTAAAGAGGAAGAAAGAAACGAAATTGGTGAATTTGTTGAAAAACAGGAGATAATTACGCAAAATGAACAGTATAAGTGTAAGTGTACAACCATTATACAAAGGCAATAACCATAAAAATGCGTTAAAATGGATTCTCGCAAGGTTCCATTTTAGGTATTTAAATTTTATTTGTAAATGGCGTTTTTGTATATATGCATACAGATATGGGAACTAGATATTTTAAATTTAAACGCATTGTTGGAAACGCAACAAATTTATATATCTTTTGCTACGTGCAGATTACACACAAGCAAATTGTTGCGGGTCGGGACCGACCGCTCGGAGGAGCTTAGGTAAATCTGGGCAACAACAGAAAAATGCCGGCTACTGTTGCGGAGGTCGGGGTTCGCAAGCTAAGATGTAAAAAAAAGGAAAGGGCGCCAAGAGCAAAATTATGGCTGGTGTTATTTCTATTTTCTCAAGACCGTAGCTCTATTGGTCCTTGAGATGCCCTGTTTTCCCACCGTAACGTCGGGTATGTTGATTCAAACCCAGTGTGTGTAATTATTAACTACAAATTTATTTTTGAGCGAGTTGTAGATACAGTCAACAACAAAAAAAAAATATCTCAGAGGTTATCAGGTATTCAAGAATATTGAATAATATACTACAACTATTTGAGCCTCCCCATATATATATATATATATATATATATATATATATATATATATATATATATAATCAATGAAATTAATTGGGTATTCGGTCAATTGTTAAGAAAATTAAAAAATGAAAAAACTAATCATTTGTTCTATCCTCTATATTTCGCTATAAATTTATAGCTTCCTCAGGAGTTCTAAAAAACAATAACATGTACAATATTTTAATCATATTCACAATTATTATCTGTTTCTTACAAAAACTAGATTAATTTAAAAAATTCTTTAAAAAAAACATTCAAATGTGGTTTGTCATACTAAATACTAATAAATAAAATTATAAACTATTGCACTAGTGTCAGTGGTAGGTAAAGGTCAGAGCATGTTACACAAATAATTTACATTTGAAACTAAATCATTTTACGTGTAAGATCCTAAAAAAAAGGGGAACTTTTTTTCTTTTTTCCGAAAAGTGCTAGATTTTAAAAGAAATGATATACCTGCACATAGCCTTCATGGATGTCCATAGGCGTCCCTTCTATATAATACGACGGGGTTCTTTTAATAAATAAATAAATATACAATACGCCGAAATATATTCTAAATGAAAATTAAACCGTAACACTTTAGGTATGGTCTTCTCAACATTGAATGTCTTTTTATCATTGAAATTTTATCTTTGAAATATGTTAACAAATTTTACGCAATTATTTTAATAAATAATGTATACATGGCGCATTTCAGAAGTCAAACCTTCTGATAACTAAAAAAGAACTAAAAGTATATTAATGTATACATCTAGAAGTAATCGATTCATGAATTTCAGGTTCAAAATGAGGTCAAAAGAAATGTAGTCTCGTTAATATTTCAATATTCCGTTCCCTTTTCCTTCGGACGTCACTGTAGCTGCACCTTTGTAAAATCGCATGAAATATTCGCGTAACACACATGTCAAATAAAAATTTAAAGGTTCTGTGTTGGACCGCCCGTACTTATGTACGTAAAAATAATAGTAAAAGTAAATCTATTGATTTCCTATAAAGTCCTGTACCATGATGATCTGTCGCTTGGATGAATCCTTCATAAAATTAATATTCCGAAAATAAACTCCGCGTCCAAAAAAGGTTACACACCGGCAAAAATACAGAATCCATTGGATACATACAGCAAGGGATGTTCACAGACGTATATGTGTGTGTGATAAGGGTAGCATTACGCAGACAAAATTGTACATATAGCGTGTCACGTGACGCGGTAGCTATCGCTTTTTTTTCTATATCCCAGATGAATAAAAAGAGAACACAATATGGAAAAAGAAGTGTCATTATATCAAGAATTTATAAGAACATGGCGAAAAAGAAATATATAGTATATATACAATATTTCTCTATATGTGTGCTGCAGCTCTACATCCTTTTTAATGTCTACCCAATTATATTGCAATGAACCAGGAAATTATAACTTTTTGTGTGGAATTCCGAAACGAAATTACACTAAATCGAAATATCCGGTTAATAATATTTCTGCATTCCTCTCTGGTTCAAGACATCATCTGAATGCAAAAAGTAACTTAATTGTATTTAACTGTAACAACAGAAGACACAACTGAAACAATTTGAGCTAAAAACCGTGCTCGTTCTCATATTTAATTATAATAATTTCGAACTTGTCTAATTAAAATTCCACTCATCCTCAGCGTCTTATAAACAAACCGGGAGCAGCACAGGCAAAAAACCAGTAAAAAGAAATCCTCATTCAATTATAATAATGGAAGAGATTAAGCTAAATCGAGGGTTAAGTGGGAGAGTTCTTAAAGGCGGGAGAAGGCAGATAAAATGGAATATGTTATTAAGAGGCACAAACAATTAGTAGTTTAATATTTAACAATAGCCTTTTAGTTTAACTAATGCCTGTTTAAGCGTGTAAATGTGTGTGAGGATAAGATCTCGAAATTATATATTTTATTAAGTTACGTTAATAAAACCTTTTCCAGTTAAAGTCACCTTGGGGGGAAGCACCGAAAACGATTTAATTATAAATTTTAAAGGTAATTCCGAAGTGGCCTACTGCCATTGAAGAGATAGATTTTATTCCACCGGTCTCTTAACAAAGAACCTTTAATACTACTAAATTAGTTCGTTCAGTCAATCGTTTAATATCGTACGACTGGTGAATTATAATACAATTGTTCACCATTCGCTGGCGTAAATACGAGTATTACGCGCGCAAATGTAAGTAATTGATTGGATATATTCAACGTCATGTATAAACGATATGATAAAGTGAAAGTATCATTATATGACTAGTTTGTGAATGGATTGAAAGTAGAACAAATACCGCGTAGATAAGGAAACAAATTTAAAAATTTGAGAAAAACATTCGATCATGTTTCAACATGTTATACGTTCTACAAGTTTATCGTACACAATAGATGATCTAATAGTTGGTAGTTTAGAAAGCTTCACTGTAGTATTTGTACTTTGTTGAAAACTCTGCCTGGCCAGAAAGACTTTCAGTATTAATGAATAACAAGGGTTCGAAACAAAAAAGGAATGAAAAGTGAGCGCTCATCAATAACATTGACTGTACGAGATCGTAGAACGCGAAAGACGAACCACCATTCATATCTCCGAAAGCTGATTTACACCATTTTGTAGTATGAGCTTTTTGGGTCTAACGAAACTACTACTTCAGATAGGTACTGTAATCAATTCCATTGATTTAATGTGACGATATTCTTCAGACGTCATCACGCCTTAATTATCATTTCCTCGGCACAAAGTTCACTTAATGGAAAACATTTCGACAATTTGGAGGCGTATAAAAGATTTTAAGTTTTAAGAGTGGAATTTCCAAATTTGTAAGTATTTCACACATCGCTGTATACATATAATACCAATGCAATTTATTCCCTAGTTGAATAGACAAAATAAAAACGTCATACAATTTTCCTTTAGAAAATATCGAAAGATCAAATTCAGGTCTAGTTACTCATGACATATTATACGGCCTCCCTACCCTTCTTCGTACACTTATTTTAGAATTTCCGTTCTAATCGATTTTGTTATTAGACTTTATGTATTACCGCATACCTTTACTTAATATTTGGGTAAGTTATTTTAAAGAAGAGAAATTTAATACTAGTCAAATCAATGGAAGACTTTTCTCTGTACCAACCATCCAAAAGCTTCCAAATTGATTGGATTATTGGAGTCGTCATAGTTTGAATGAGTTCAAATTTTGATAAAAATATTATTAAAATTAAACACAAAAACTCAGTTGTGTGATTTCCACAAAATATCCTTATTGAAAAATAATAAAAAATTGTTTCGCACTGTGACATCTTCAGACAGCCTGGTGAAAAAATTGTAGTTTTTGTGTTTAATTTTGTTCGGGATTTTCATCAAGTACAGGTCTCGTCAGTTAATTATTGAAATATTATTGCATGGCATTTTAAAGAAATGAACTTAATCTGGCTAATTCGGGTCCTCTAGCATTACCTCCCGAGCACGGATTGAAGTTTTAAATTGAACCAAATGAAGATAATATGAATAAATTAATTATTCTATTACTTCAGACACCTCATAAACAATTACCATATTCAATTTATTCAGAATTTAGGTGCCTAATGTTCCAGTAGATTGCTTATTGTTGGCTTAGTGTTTAGCGAGACGTACAAGGGATAGGATGTTTCGCGATAACTTTCCACATCTAGAACTACAATAATCCTTGTAATATATGCATATTTAATTTTAGTTCTCGGCGGAATAATTAAGATGAATTTCAAATTAAAAGTTTTGCTCCTTATGCAAGCGCTAAAAGTGTTATATTAACCGATTATTTCGAAATGTTTTCAGATATGTTCCTAGATTTTTTCCAATTATTAGGTTGCGTGCTCCGATTTAGCACTTCGAATTTATATTTGAATAACAGCAGTCATGCAGTTTAATCTATTCTTAAAGTTTAAAAATATTAAGAGCCTGGATAATCGTTATTATGTTGTCGTAAAAAGATTCAGAAGGTTCGCTTTTAGTACTTTTTCATTTTCAACTATAGAAATATCTTTAATTTAAAAAATAAGTCCAGACTGGGGTTCCTTAAAAATTGCACCGCGGCGCCCCGGAGCGCCATAGAGACTTAT
This sequence comes from Dermolepida albohirtum, assembly GCA_031893035.1. Classification (NCBI taxonomy): domain Eukaryota; kingdom Metazoa; phylum Arthropoda; class Insecta; order Coleoptera; family Scarabaeidae; genus Dermolepida; species Dermolepida albohirtum. The sequence goes on along the minus strand of JAVIWB010005940.1, from coordinate 79,392 downwards.
CAGGGGCACCGCGACATCTAGACTAGATCGCGTCCGTAGGTTGTAGACCTTTCTAGAAAGATATGGAACATTCTCGAAGCACATAGAATATTCCAGAGTAGTATGAAACTTTCGTGAAGTTTATAGAACTTTCTAGTATACTATCGGATACACAAATGCCCGCTACCAGAGGAGCGCCCCCGCATTATTTCAGTGTGTCGCTTTGTGTTTTCGTAAAGTCGTTGGAAAATGGAAAGCAAGTTGACAATTCAAGTGAGACTGGTCAAGCATCGACAAGTAGTGGTGTAGCAAAGAAACGGAAATATCGTAAATACAATGATAACTATTTGAATTTGTGGTTAATATTATGCGACATGGTTACTATTATGCTGGTAGAATCGGCGAGAAAATTAATTTGAAAGAAACCGTCGTCCAAGAACACTATTAATCGAAGAATCCATCACATAGCTCAGGATCTCAATGATCAATTAATAGAGAGAATGAAAGACACGAAATTTAGTCTGCAACTTTATGAGGCTATTGACAATAATACACCTTGTTTTTAATGCTGCTTGTATGCTTCTTAGATAGTAAAAGTATCATTAAAGGCCTTCTATTTTGCAAAAGCACCATTGGAAGCGTAAAGGCTTACGAGTTATTTAAGATGTTTGGCAAATTTATAACTGAAAATGATTTGGATTGGGAAAGCCATGCACGTTTAAAAGTTTTGGAGAAGGTTGCGGTGTTTAAGTAAAGCTGCAGTTGTGGCCAAGAAAAATTAATGAAGATGGGGGTGTTCACTGTTTCCCTGAATTGCACAAATACGTGGCCTGTAAGAAAGTCGTTGTTTCACAAGACTCGCTGTCCCTTTTTAAGAAACACCTTAAAGTTTACTGACTGGTTTGCAAAATACTTTGGAGAAGAGAAATTTTCGTGGGTCAAAGATTGCTCAAGCTCCCCAAGAATTCACTTCGCAATAAGAAGAAAGTCTAATGGAACTCTTTTGCTTTTTTCGATTTAACGGAGCTTTGGATATCAATCAAAAATGAATATCCAACTTGAAGTGCAAAAGCTGTAAATATCATCATTCAGTCTCCGACAAACGATTTATGCGAAACCGGATTTTCAGCTGTATGAGACTGCGTTTTGAAAAAATTTGTGGCATTCAGCAAGTTCTCCTGTCACTAACTTACTGTTGTTGAGGGTTTTCACCATTTGTTTCGTATTCGTTCGTATTTTATTAATTTCTGTGCTGGATTGATGTCATTGTACACATATTTTGACAAGGGCGGCGGGACAAACTACTTAGCCTATAAGTGCGCCGTGGACTGATCAAGTTTGGGAACCTCTGAGTTTAAACTTAGATGTGTCCTATTTTAAATAACACTCTTGCACTTGAAGGTACATATTTTCAATTAGTTTATGAACGGCATTCACTTCAAAATAACAATCCCGTCACGTACATATATATTGAATTAAATTCTTTTTCGGCGATCTAAAAAGACAAAAATCACGAGGTCGATTTTCTATTGAATATAACCATTTAGCATGTATGTACATATGAATGTGGAGTCTCTCTTTAGCCTCCGATTAATTATTTATCTACCCTGGAACGAATCGTGAGTACTACGGGTATCTTTTAAGCGCCATATTTTAGAAATCAACACACCATTATAACAAAACAAGATGTTATATACATTTCGAATGATAAAATCAGCATAAAATATATGTACATGTATGAACAATCCCTTCGTGTTATATATGTACATACCAAAACATGATGTAAACTAATATTCATTTATTTTCACACTGAAAGAGAGAGAGAGATGTTGGGAGTTACAATTGAAATACCTAAAATGTACATTCCCTTCGAAATCTGACGAAACAAGTAGATAATGTATGACCTTAATTGATTTTTAATGTATATCTAGTGTGAGTTTAAAATTTAGACAGAAATTTCAGATATTACGAAATGGAATAATAAATAGATGTTAGGGCTGCGATGTTAATATCGTTATTAGTGAAATTAGGTTCAAGTCAGTTTATTCAAATGATTTAAACTATTTAATAATGACGTTTTGTGCAAACAACATTATGAAAACCGTACAGGTTACGTTTTATTCTTGCAAATATGGGCGTTTTAAAATGTCTTATTTCTATTTTATTTTAATTGTTTTAATTCCTTATTAGTGTAATTTATAACTAATATTTATTATTGTACCAATATTTTCTTGAACGGTTGTACACAAGACAGCCATTTATTTATACATATATTTTTTTGCATCCCCCAATTTAAGAAGTACATTAAGTAAGTTGAAAATACGCAATTCTTTATGGAAAACAGTTCAGAACTCACTTACGTACTTTTCGCGGTTTTTTACCCGTCCGCCCGTTAATATAAAGTCAAGTTCTGCTTTTTACGAAATGGAAATTCGAGCTCTTCTTTAATTAAATTTTTGACTTGTTTCACGTCCATATTTATTTTGAGGATAACTAATATTGAATATGAGAAAGGGAGCCGATAACCAATTCGGAAAATCCAGTTCGTCTTTGGACGTTCTTTTTTATAAATAATTTTTCAATTTAAATAGTACTTTTGCGTCGACAATGATCGACGTAAATTGATAATTCGAAATATTAGAACGGCGTCTGAAGTTTATTAATAATAATTATTAGTCCTGATGGATTGGTAATATATTTAATTAAATTGGAAAATTTAATTAAATATATTTTAATTATAAAGGATTCTATTGATAAATAAATTAGTAATTGGAATATCAAGTGTTCTTCTATAATCTATTAAAAAACTATGGAAAATATTTGCTCATTTCCTTTTTAATATTAATAATAACATTAAGTGCTCTGGAAGGACTTGGCGCAAAAGCGTTGACAATATTATATGGTGTGCTGTATTCACCGTAGATATGTATACGAGGGAGCGTTTTTATATTCGCGGAATGAGCGGGTTGTAGAGGGGTGAGTAGGCGCATTGGGGGCGTGGCCTGTGCAGCGACTCATGATTAGTATAAATACGAAGTTTCATTGTTATTAGACAGTTAGTCTTTGAGCTATCGTCAACCAAGTAACATAAGCAGGAGTGAAAAGTGAAATATGGAAAAAATCGAATATCGTGCCGTTATAAAGTTCCTTACCAGGCAAGGAAAATCAGTCGCGACCATAATGAATGAGATGTCATTGGTTTACGGCGACTCTTGTCCAGGAAAAACCATGGTGTACAAGTGGCATAGTTTATTTAAACAAGCAAGGGAAACCCTTGAAGACGACCCGAGGCCGGGCAGGAGCATTGAGGTGACCACGCCAGCACTTATCCAAATTGTACTCGAAGATGCTCGACTAAAGAAGAAACAACTCGCAGAAATGGTTGGAGTATCCGATACAACAATTTTTAAAATCCTACACGATCATCTTGGCATGTCTAAGGTCAGCGCAAGATGGGTGCCGAGAGTGCTCACGCCGTCGCAAAAACAACAGCTCGTAGAGTGTTCGCGTGCATTTTTGGACCTCTGTAATGAAGACAAGGATGGTGTATTGAGTGGAATTGTTACTGGAGACGAAACTTGGGTTCATCATTATGAACCTGAGTCCAAACAAGACTCCATGCAGTGGCATAAAAAGGGCACAGCACCTCCCAAGAAATTTAAAGTGTCACAATCAGCTGGGAAACTCATGGCAACGGTATTTTGGGACTCGGAAGGAATATTGTTGATTGATTATAAAGATAAAGGTGTTTCTATAACCGGAGAATATTACGCTTCAATATTAAAGCGACTAAAAGAAGCCATTAAAGAGAAAAGACGGGGAAAATTGACAAATGGTGTTCTGCTATTGCACGACAACGCGCCCGTCCACAAGAGCCGCGTTGCGTTAGCTGCCCTGCATAAGGTGGGCTTCGAAATTGTGAATCACCCACCCTACAGCCCAGACCTGGCCCCGAGTGATTATTACCTGTTTCCGAAAATGAAAAAAGAGCTGCGGGGTAAAAAATTTACTGCCGATGATGAAGTCAAGGAGGCAGTTTCGGCGTATTTTGCAGATAAAGAGAAATCATTTTTTTATGAGGGTATAAATAAATTAATTGAAAGATGTGAAAAATGTATCCGTCTTGCAGGTGAATATATTGAAAAAGAAAAACAATTTGGTTTTTTTTTATTTCCACCCCTTGTCCCCCATTCCGCGAATATAAAAACGCTCCCTCGTATTTTAGTAGATTGGAGACTAGCACATGTTTCAGAGCAGACAGCGCTTCCGTAGGAACCTTTTGATACCTTCTTCCAACGTTTCGTTTTTAATGCTGTCGTCTTCAGACTTTATTTTAAGTATATGATTAAATGAACGGGCATCTACAATTTTAACAATGTTCCAATTTAATTAAAGCAATGAATCAAAAATATTACCTCGTACCACTCTTGAAACATCGGAAAATTTTGATTCGGCTTACAAACGGATTATTATTTAGATAGTAACGCTTACTAAAGATACTAATTTAGCAAATCTTGTATTCATATGTGAAATGAAACGAAGCGAAACCTACATTCCCTATTTTTTTTCTTTATTTATTTTCAAATTGCAAACCACATGCTCTCCAGCGATTCTTTTTTAGTCCAACAATTTTATTCAAAATCAATAGTCTTTCCTTCCCTGAGTATGTGATTGAGATTTAAATGTTTCTGTGTTAAGCACCATCCGTAAGATATCTCTGTATTTGTTTACAGAACAAACTAAATGTAATGTATTTGTTTTCTTTTATTTCGTTCCGCTTTCGCCTTTCCACATACAGTCCGCCTTTATAAACGTTTTGCAATATATTGCCGTGTAATGGGGGCCGTAATGCATATTTTTTTTTCAGTTTTCCATACATGAATCAAATTCGTTTTGTAATTAAATTTCTGTAACAAAATGGGCTGGCTCTGACTTTTTTATAGCCGTTATATATGTTAGGAAGTAATTTCAAAATATGAATGCGACTAAAAAATTATATTTTTTAAACAAAAATAAATCGCTTAAAAGTTATATAACGCTAAGTATTAATAATTAAAAGAATTAATTTACCTGAAACGTTAATTAAACTTATTAATTAACTTTATATAATTACAACATTAGAAATGTTAGATTACTTTCACTAATGCAACGTAAATATTTTATCAAACGAGTTAAAGAAGGAAATAAAAACCTCAAAACATTAACGTGCTTGCACGTGAAGTGCACAATTTAAATAAACATAACATTCTCATTTATTTGTACATATTGTATCTACAGTTAGTTTAGATACAATTGCGATATAATTCAATTTCGACCCCTGTACAAGGGTGATTTATTAATTCAAATCTTCAGGGAATCAACTAAGTATATACGTATGTATACACGTATATAAACTTTCATACGGAGACTAATGTGTTCTGCAATATTTAAAAAGAAGTATACACTCCAAGTGTTTCTAGTTAATGATGTTGACTTTTTCATCATTGTTTCAGCTATTAGGGATTCTGTTTAGGCGTCATTGCCTCTTGGATGTTAACGTTGGCTGAGTTTTTTTTCTTCGTCGCTGCAGATATGAAAGTGAAAAATCGTTATATGTAGCGGAAAGAAAATATAATATATTAGCACGTCAAAAGTTTCTTCTAGGTTATGTTGTAATGTATTTCTTATTACGATGAGAACTTACATTTTCGTGACTGTTAAATATGAAATTAATTTATTAATGCGTTTGCTAGCAATGATGTCATTAAAATTGACGTTGCTTTATTTGATAGTGTAGACGAAATGTCAAATTTAAAATTAAAATTATTATTTGACAATTTCATATTCTTTGTTTGGTTTTTTTGAAGGAAAGAGCGACGCCTCCGGCCAACGAACAGGAAGTAATAAATAGAATTAAGCTCATAATACAATTAATTGACCCAGATATAGTTTCAAGTCATCCTAAATTCAATTCCACAAATGCTACAGTTTTGTCTTCAAACCAATGGCTACCAATTTCAGCTTTTACGTTAATTATCATTAGTTTTGTAATTTTCATTAGACTTAAATAAAGTTCGTTTTTTCATACGATTACTACTGCCGAATTCGTATTTCTTTTAAGCAATTCGTATGGCTTAACCATTGACAATACAACATTTCTGTATTAGAATTGTCAACTCAGACCTCAGATCACAGAGCTACCCTATCTGACGATTGCCGTGACTTTCTGACCACATTGTACATCTCGTTATACGAATTCGAATAACTCGTGTACGCATTACAGCGAACACTGACATGTAAATTTGATGAAGTTGTTGACACACGAGCGTATTTCATAAATATGTATTTACAATAGATCATATTTTGTCATACGATTTTTGTTTTGAGCACGTCTGTTCTGAGGCGATTATTAATGGCCGACCGCTATATCTATTGCACAGATATAAATTTGCGTATGAATGCCGAATCGGTGTATTAATGGTCAACATTATGAATGAATAAATTCAAGGCACCAAGATTAATATTAGCGCATTATCACGTTTACCGAAGGGACGGATATGCGGGTCACGCATTACAAAAAAAAAACATCGAATGTCATATATCGCAAGCGGACGATTTTTACTTTCGTTGAAATGTTTTGCGTAATCTGAAAGATATCAAATCCTGTGGAGTAAAACGAGATTTAAAAATCAATATAAAATAGAAACTGTTTTATTCTTATACTCTGAGGAAGAGATAGCTGAAAGCACTTTTAGAATAAAAATCCTCTGGTTATTAAGTATTTAAGAATAGATTAATGTTGAAAACTATTCATTGAAATAATTAACTTGAGTCATCCGGACAAAATGTAAGAATACGTTCAAAAATATTTGGTGCATTCCAAATTGCTTCCCATAAGACCGTAATCAGATCGGAGACTTTGACGACTGGGATTGCTAAGTAATGAAAGTTGGATGCACGTATTTGACAACGATAATGTTGATACCCGATACAACAGCTTTATAAAGATAATACATTGTTACTATGAAACTGCTTGTACGAAGGTTAAAAGGATAATCAGAAAGGGTGGTAATATTATTAAAGCTTGTACGAGGGTAGCCGTTTATATTTCGAAAACAGCAAACAAAATAAAATATTTTTTATTGCCTAAAATAGTTTTATTGCTTTTCAAAACATTCTCCTTAAAAATCAATGCACTTTTGCATTCGTTTAAACCAATCCGAAAAGCATTGCTGCCACTGTGAAGGCTGTATCTTCGAAATATGAGTTTTGAATGCCTCAACTGTCTCTTCCGGTGTAGAAAACCGTTGACCATGAAGTCTATTCTTCACGCGTGGGAACAAAAAGAAATCACAGGGTTGTAAGGCGGATGGCTTATCAATTCAATGTTTTGCCCGGTCATATATTCAATTGTTTCTACCGACTTGTGAGAGCTCGCATTGTCATGGTGGAGAATGATCTGTCGTTTGCGGTTTCTTTTCCTTATTTCTTCAAAAACTTTTGGCAAACAAATACTTTACTCATCACCTGTGACGACTTGATAAATGTTCTTTGAAGCACCGCCATTGTATTTTTTGTGCATTTGTTGGCACCAATCGACGCGAGTCCTTTTTTGAGCGATTATCAAATTCACCCAACGTGAACATAGCTTCTTAACGGCTAAATGTTTATGCAGGATCTTATGCACGCTGGTGTTACTAATACATAGAGATGCCTCGATCTCATGGTATGTCACATGACGGTCTTGCCTTATCAATTCAGACACTGCATTAATGTTTTCCGACACAACGACATTTGTGGGACGTTCTTCACGAAATTAATCGTCCAAAGAGCGCCGTCCAAGTTCTCTGCTTCAGCTCGTCGACGCATTCTTATTGAGATAATCCACGCCGAAAATTATGAAAAATAATTGCACGAAAACGTTGGCGAGTTAATTCAATTTTTTCGCTGACATAAAATTTTCAAGTTACTGTCAACAGTAGAAATAGCGACCAGATAATAAAACCATCAGGGAAAATATATTGTCAAAAATGACAAACTTCACGATGAAATCATAAGATAGGAGGCAACACTAACAGTGTTGCCAGTTCGCGAAATATAAACGGCTACCCTCGTATTATGAAACTGCTTGTACGAAGGTTAAAAGGATAATCAAAAAGGGTGGTAATACTATTAAAGGTTGTATTACGCAAGGAATTCGGATATCTTAACAAACATTAAAAGATTTATAGAAATTAACGGCGTCTGGTAATGATGGTATTACATGACATTACAAAATATACAAATCCATGTAATAATCATTAGACTTTTTATAGCTTGAATGAAGTAAATAATAGATCATTAATTGGTCCTGCACAGTCAAACACATTTTTCCTTTATCCTACATCTGAGTGTGAAGTGCGCAGAGAGAATCTTATTCTAAAAAATACTCATTCGTGCGGAAATGATAATCTTAATGCGTCTTTGGTAAGGGAACTAAAACAATAAAAAAACTGTTCTTATGAAGCTTAAAATAACGCAATAATAAAGAAATTATTCACACTGTGTCAAAATCAATGGTAAAAGTGTAAAATAATCTCTACCAAGTTTTTGGGATTCATAATTGATTCCAGATATAATTGGAAAAATCATGTTGACACTATTAGTAACAAGTTAGATAAAAATGTATTACTAACTCCAGAAATTATTCTTTTCACAATAATAAGAATTTAATTTTTGTAGGTGTCACTTTATTCATTGCACATGGTATTCATGTTTTACGTCACCTATACATATATTACGCAAAGATAAACTGATCATTGGGCTGTTTCTGCCTGTATTAATTTAGACCGCCATTTTTTTTCTATGAGCTCTTAAATCCAAGGGTCGAAACTTTCTAATCCAATGGCAATCATATTTTATATTCAAGCGAGTCGGTTGCAATTTTTATGTATAAAACTTGCTGGTGTATCGATTTTACTGTAAAGATATTAAATATAGATGTGCTCTTTCTTTTTTTTTTGCACATTAGTTACAGCATTTCATAAACCCTTTCTCTCGACCGATTTAGTCCCGCGATCTACCTACTTTACTGTTATCCCGTCTTCGATCCATTTTTAAAGTTGTCGACTTAATAAACTTATTAAATAAAATTATATCGATTAAATATTTTTTCCAAATTAAAAATTAATTTCGCGAAACCAACTGGAAGTAATTTAATTTTAATATTCGCTTTGGCAATCTTCTCGATATCGGCGCTGGAAATGCGCGAAAGTAAAATGTAATTTAAATCGATGTATTTCAAAAAGTGTAATAATAAAAGCAAATCGTAACAGTTTATAGGAATTATGCATATTTCATACGAAGGACGTTCAAATAAAGAAAATGAGATACAATACGTTTTTCTGAAAATTCTAATGCATTTTGACAAAATAATCTTCATTACGACCGTCCTTTTGATTTCGCGGAATTCGCAGAAAGTGGTTTTTGAAATATGTATGAGAATGAATTGCCAGAAAGTGGGATAGTCGTGATAAAAGTGAACTTTTTATGGATCTTTCCATAATAAGGCTTGGCCTTTCGAAAAATAGACCACAAGGTTTTTCACCAAAAAATCCTAGCCAATACTTTACGCAGAGATAGAAATAATTGCCTTGGCTTTCTTTGATAAAGGGCTACACTCCTTGGTCATTCAAAACAATATTATTAATTTTATTCATCATTTTCGGAGTCGTTGCAATATCTTCTATTGAAAAATACTGGGTTGGAAATATACTTTATTCGCACCATTATAACTCTCAAATCAAATCGAGTTTCTTTAAGTGGGATTCTGTGTCATGCTGTTGATCTAAAAGATACGTCTAACATTTTGAAGATAATCCATAAAAAAGTCATGTTGCAGTCGCAAGAAACAGTAGCCATAACCATTCCCGCCCAATGTACCTTTTTCGGAGCACTTATCCAGTCTCATTCCATTGTTTCGATTGTCTGTTTCATTTTGGATATGTAAGTAGTGTTCAGGTTGTATCACTCATTCTTATTCGATATCAAAAGTCTTGCAGATCATGTCAAACGGAAGAGAACGAAGTTCTGGTTGCTGTCTCGAAAACAGTTGTCGTCTTCATGCTCTCAAAGAAACATTTGAAATCATGAACAAACTTCAGTGGGCCTTATTCATACTTCAGCCTATAATCTCAATCTTTTTGTGTTATTAAACAGATTTCCTGTTTTTTGTTTTACAAATAAAACCCTATTACCACATTTGCATTTTTTATTTTATTTTTATCTAGAGAAAAGTTAAATATTTGTAAATGAAAACATTTAAACGGAAATTAGCTATTAACTAGGTACTGGATATAGTTTCAAATTAAGAGGCACTGATTAAACAGTGATAAAGGCGTTTAACTAGGACAAACTATTAAGGTTTTAATTATAAACTGTATGCTGTTTGCGTAGTTAAGGCGAGTATTAGTATTAGGTAACCCTTTAGTTATTTACATTATAGAAAACTTATTGTAATACGCAATCCCGAACACAACAGTTATTTAAGACCTTCAATTATTCCCTATGTATGTGTACATGCATTTATCATGTCTCTTTAGTTATTCCGTTTGGAAGTCGTAGCAATGCTTTTTTTCTGCACCGCAATTTTGCAACATTTATTTCCCTTTATTAATGTTTAAGGATCCCCTTACACAGTGGAAAGGGTCGAAAATAAAATTGTCCGCTTTCGATCTCCCTGCAACGTTCATTTCAATTTATTTCAGAAATATTCGAACATCGAAAACATTGTGGAATGCGGTTTTCTCTCTCTCTTCTTTTAACTTCAATTTAATAACGAAATTACCTTAACATACTTTTTTTTAATAATAAATTCGATTAATTATTAATTTCCTTCCTAGATATAAAAAAAACATTATAATCGCTCGTTGTTGTAATTGTACAATGCAAGTTTCTTTAATCACTTATTGTCGATGTTTTATTACTTTCTTAATGCGTTATTTAATATTTTGTTACAAATTTTGAACTGTATTTCAACTACCGGTCAGTGTTTGCCTACGTGTATATTTTCATATTGTTCGAATTAATAAACAATATTAGAGCCTGACTAAAATCAAATGTACAAATATGTGCTATAATAGTTTCTCATCATGATACTTTCAAAAGTAATAGATAAATTCCAAATGTACTGAACCTAAGCCGCAGCACTGTGGACTATAATATTTAAGAATATGATGACAAAAAACAACACCAGCAGATGATCGAGCAATAGCTTTGTCAAGTAAGAAAAAGTAGATGGAAAACTGAATCATAAGTTGCAGCAGGGACAAATACTATTCGAAAGTAATTAGCTATCGCCGCAAATCAAAAGACGTTTGCGCAAAAAAAAATTATTCGAGAGAGTTGGGCAAGATAACACAAGAATTGGATTGTGTAAAAGTGGAAAGAGCTGCTCTGGACCGACGAATACAAGTTCAAGACATTCAGTTCAAAAATGTTTGCCCGAAGATCAGCGGAAGAACGAAATGATCTTCGTATCCACCACAAAGCATAGAGGAGGATCAGTAACGATTTGGGGTTGTTTTGCTGGAACATCTGTAGGTCATCTTATTAAAATAAACGGTATGCGAAGAAAAGAATGGTAGAGAGAAACTTTTGAACAGAATGCAAAACAATGATCCTAAAAAGGAGTAATGGTTATTATGAAATGGTCGCCTCAGGGTCCCGGCTTGAATCCTATAGAGCTGTTACGAGTTGAGCTAGACAGACAAGTACGAAAATCAGCTTCGATATCCACAAAAACACCATGGCCGCAACTGCAGGATGCATAGCCAAAAAGAGAACTGAAAGCTCTAACAAAATTACTAGAAAGGATGCTGAGATTGGACCAAACAGTAATAAAAGCCAAGAGTGAAATAGATGAATCAAAAATTAAAATAAATATAAAAGAATATTAAAAAAATTAAAATTGTTTGAAATAATACCTTTTTAAAATTTCAACATTTTGTATAATTTTCTGGATGAGCATACACTTATGGTCAATAGTATATTTATCTTAATTTTATGTCGATGATTTAGAGTTTAGGGTTTCCTTTAAATACTTTTACAATGCTGTATCTGTATTAATTGTTAATTATAATTTATTAATTTAAGTTTTCGTATTATTGTGTTGTATAATTGAATTATCATTATTATGGCGTAGATTATTTTTGTACTTCCTCGGCCTCACACCGAGAAACTTTCCACTTAATTCACATGGTTTGAGCTCGTACTGTACGTGACTGATACTCCGGCGTTATTGCACATAATAAAACGGTAAACTAATACGAACTCTAAAGTGATTTGTATCTCCATAAGGACCATTATTATTATTAATGTCTTTGTATTGCAGAAGAAATTAGGTTCTTTTTTATTGTGTGTCCAGAAAGCATGGCTATTATTATTATTAATCTTCTTTCATGTCTAATGTTCAAGAATAATTTGTATTTTAAATGTATGCGGCTGTTCTAAATTACTATTTACGGACGATTTAAAGTCATTTACTCCAATCGGTGCAGATTTTTGATTAAGTTTCAGATTTGAATATGTGTTATTAAAATGATCATCTATTTACGAATAAGAAAGTAAATTTACTGGAATGAATTCAAAGACGTTCCTTAAAATACCTTTAATTAAAGTAACATCATTTACCGTTCCACCTAAATGGTACGGATTATCGAAAATATTGCCCGAGATAAGACTTTTCGATAATTCGTCGTAGCGCAGTATTATTTATTAAAGTGCTTTTCCGTCGTTTGAAATGATTAATAATTCATTTAATATATAGCCCGCGAAACACAGGAAAGGTAAATGGATATTTCAATATTGCCCTTTCTCCATTGAGGACTCTATCAAAACACCATTGATTCCCAAAGTTAGTTTAGTAAATCCCAAGAGTTGAACAGGCCTCGAATAAATCGATAACTGTTGATATTTAGAATAAACAATCTGCCTTACGCATTGGAACGATTGACAAAACGTCCGAACAAAATATATTTGCACTGCAAATATGATATTTGACTTTCGTATTTTTTCCACATTGTTTAATTTTCCGTAAAGTGGGTTTTTGATTGGAATGTTGGCTTGTTCTTTTTCCGTCTGATTCCAATACAGGAATTGAGTTATGTGTACGTACTGTTACAATGGCTTACCGGCTTTCTCAATGACGTACACCGCCGACGGTGGTTATCGTTCCATTTTGACTTGCGAAACAATCTCGCCCGATTTAAAGATATTTTAATAAGGTTCATTCCCGATTTTGTTTATAATTCATAACTTGATAAACAGACTTGTCAAAGTTACGTTTCTAAAATATTACGGGGCGCGTTCAAATAATATTCCCGTTAGCAAACGATTTCAATAATTGAAATCTTTGCAAATACTGTATCATGAAATTTACGAAAATAATAGTTTCGGCAATTTAAACAACGTAAAACTGAGTTGAGGAAGTAATATTTTGCAGTTGTCTCAACGGGCTGATTTAAAGTAAAAATTAACTACTACTTTAACACTACTTTCCTGAATATAAACAGTAGATGAAAATCAATTTCAGAAAATGAGAAATCGTCAATAATATTTAACATATAATAATGTATAACTTAAGACGAATACCAACAGCCAAATATCTTAAAAATTTCCACGAATGCGGGTGTAATAATAACTTATGGTCTACCAATGGCACCTAAATTTCCGTTAAGCCGTTGAGGAATGTCAAGGTGTGGGTTATTATTAGAAATACAGCATTCGTATTATTCATGTCGAAACAATAACGAACCAAATAAATTTCGACATTTCTTAGTGGAGTTAATTCTCCATATGAATCAATTAAACATTCAATTTTTGCTTTTTTAATGATAATATTTGAATTTTATTATATTATAATCAGTAATTCAAGTATGTGCGGATTCTAAGCAAATACTATATCTCCCTTTAATGCATATTCTAATCTAATCTCCGATTAATTTTTTAATGTTTTACAAGTTTGAGCATACCTTGGCACTTCGGCCTCTTTTCGCCGCACGTTTTTATATCTACAGGTGGAGCGCTTTTTTTAAATCGTGAATTGAAGATTGTAAAAAATTTTTCCATGACAGGTGCAGGTTTTACTGTTCATTCTTCCCTCAGGCGCAAACAATTGGTTTACGCCTAATATGGATATCGAACATCATGGTATGATGCCTCCTCCACAAAATTTTGCTGTCGATAAAATACATTTCGGCAAAGAGTATATTTCGAACCCTTTGCCGACCCTTTGACGTATGTAAATAGCCCCGGGAACTAAAAACAATTGACGGTAAAATTAAACTTTTTGTTTATTCTTCGATAATTTAATTTTTTCGCAGACCCAAATATGTTTTTAATGTGAAATATAAATTAATTAAATAGTGCATCCTAATTCAAAACCACTCTTTACTAAACCGTAGCAACCGCTCATACATGTTGGCTACTAAAGTGGCCGTTCAAGTTTTGATTTTATTATTTTTTTCGGTGCAAGCATATCCACATTTTTCGATATTTAAAAACTATAAAAGTTTTTCAAGCGTAACTTTCATACGTAAACAGACCGTGAGACTGGAGCTATTTGGCGCGCCGATGTTATAAATTCCGTAAAATGAAAAACGCACATTCTAGAAAGTTTTGTAGTGGCACAACATGTGCATTGCCAGAACGCACAAAAAAATCCCATATCGGATTGAAAATTGTTTCAGAGATTTTCACTGTTCCGGACCCGCATAAATTCTAATCATTTTCAGCCAGTGAGATTCACGGATTTGCTACGAATGTATGACCTGTATTATTCGCATTCCATGCGCATTTAAACCGATGACCTGTCAATAAATTACTTTATGTTAATTCGACAAATAGAAAAAACATTGAATTGACAGTCACATCCATGTGAAGTAACATTAACAGCGAGCGAAATAACCTAACAAATTGAAGTTTGTGATTGTAGTAATTGAAATTTTAAATTCTCGGTTATTTTCTGGGCATCAACATTACTATTTTTTCTTTTACATATCATTAATGCAATTAATTTAATAAGTACTAATACTGAAGTACATTATCTATTTTTATTTTAGTGTTCTATCATTAAATATATTTAGTAGTAGTTAATTGTACGATTTTTTAAACAAGTTTCTAGTCACCAGTGTAGGTACAATTGCTACCACAGAAAGGCTTTGGTCTACATTTCTAGATCGAACCGTAACGATATCAAATACAAATCTGAACGTTCGGAAAATAATGTGTTTTTGTACTACGAGGATGGTCTCAGAAGTACCCGACCCAACAAAGAAAGCACAAAAATTTTGGAAAGAAATATATTTATTTTTCAACATAATCTCCTTTCAGCTCTATACACTTTTCCCAGCGATGTTCAATAAGTTCGATACCCTTTTTACAATAAGAACTGTCTTGCTCCTCAAAATAGCCACTAACTGTTCACATCGCTTCCTCATCGTTGGAAAATCTTTGACCACTGAGCCAGTTTTTTAAGTTCGGGAACAGAAAATAATCCGAGGAGGCTAAATTTGGCAAATACGGTGCATGACGTAGCAATTCAAAGTTTAATTCATTAATTTTGGAAATTTCAATAACGGATTTGTGAGTTGGTGCGTTGCCTTGGTGAAACAACACTTTCTTCTTAGTCAAATGCGGCCATTTTTGCTTGATTTCTTCGCTCAAACGTGCAATAAATTCACATAATACTCGCCGTTGATAGTTTTTCCTTTTTCAAAGTAGTCAATGAAAATTATTCGACGCGCATCCCAAAAGCCGATGCCAGGACCTTGCCTGCAGATGAAATGGTCTTCGCCTTCTTTGAAACCGATTCTCCCTTTTGAGTCCATTGTTTGGATTGCTCTTCTGTCTCGGATGTGAAGAGATGCACCCATGTTTCATCCATGGTTATGAAACGGCGCAAAAATTCTGCTTTGTTGCTGTGAAACTTTGCTGAACACTCAATTGAAACATCTTCACTACTTTATACTCGAGTGTGAGTAAACGCGGCACCCATCTTGTACACAGCTTTCTCAAGTCCAAATATTCAGATAATATGCGATGTACAGCACTTTTTGAAATGCCTACTATGTCTGCTAGCTCGCACATTTTCAGTCGACGATTATCCAGTACCGCTTTGTGGATTTTCTTCGCCATTTTTGGAGTTGTCACCTCATTTGATCGGCCACGGTGATGCTCGTCTTGGCAGCTCGTACGGCCTCGTTTAAACTCTGCTACATAATATTTCACTGTTGTAAACGAAGGAGCAGACTCACCCAGAGTAGAATACAGTTCAGCTTTTATATCGGTTGGGCTGAGGCCTTTCAAATAAAAGTATTGTATCACGTAACGATGACCAATTTTCTCCATTTTTACAAATTCACTTCACAGTTTCGTTTACATACCATTATTAGAAAAACCGTTCTACATGAATTCGATAGATATATTTTCGTGTACATCGAAAACCTTTTTGTGGTACCTACTATACATAAACCAAGTCATTTGTTACTTAAAATTGTTTTGGTTTAGTAAACCGTTGTACACTGATTTAAACATAAAAATAAGTTATTTTCCACTGAAGATAACAACCTGTTTCTGAACACAAACAGTTTCTGGTTTTTATTTTAGATAATTTACAGCATAATTATATCATATCACATTTTAAATGTTTTCATAATAAAAGCCAACATCAATTACATAATAGACATGCAAAATAAAAGTTATCTACATTTCGTAATTAATGTTGATTACACTCAATTTCAAAATGTAAATAAAATACGCTCATCAAGACAAGTTTTAAAACAATGGAACTTATTCAACACGGACGGACAAAGAACCAATCTCTCATTCAGTTATATTCTTCTGCTAAGTAAAGTAATGAATCTTTGTGCATGACTACACTTTCACAGCAAGGGCGCATTAGAGGTAGACATCGTAAATTTCTTGCAAGTATCTATAACCACGCAAAACCGTTAGTGCACTAGATCTTTTCCTAAGAACAAGTAAATGCGAATTTAATAAATTTTTGCGTTCTAATTTCAATTATATTTATGAATATTACAGATTTAATCTGAACACAGTAAAAATATTTAATTTTTAAGTTACATTTTTGTTTTCCTTTATTTTCCTTTGCACGCATATTTTGTATGACTTTTGGTACACAGAGAAGGTATCCTGTATCTTAAAAACTTTACGTGATCGACCAAAATTGGGGTCATTTTTGGATTCAGAAACTTTGTCAAGAGCAAGTGCCAGATCTAGGTCAACGAAATTCGTGTTTCCCGGTGTCCTATTAAAAATAGATACTTTTACTGAGTGATTTGTTTCTTTTGTCGCATAGTACACTATTTATAGGGATTATTAAATGTTTTAAAAAACATAGATATCTCCTAAAACTAGAATTGGTTTCCTTGTTCCACTGTACTGTGTTCGTATTGTTTCTTTAGGATTAATTAAAAGAGTCTGCTTGTTAATGCGATAGAAAGTTAGGATTAAAAGTTACGAAACAAAACGATAACTTGTAATACATAGCTAATAATTTCATTCCGGGAACGTGCATAATCTGTTAAAAGTTAATTTTAGGTATCTTCCGATATAGCATAACGTATCGCTGCATTTTTTTCTGATTCGGAGGCTTCGCTAATTTTTGTGGTGTTGCAGTCATATATTATTAGTATCGATTTTGTGCTCTAGTTGAAAATTTAGAGCTTAACCAATCCAGAATAGATAAAGCAAGGCCATTTGCAATTATAAAAGCAGCATAATAAATTCAGCGAATGCATGTATTTTAATGCACCATTTCTTTTTATTGCGACAAGAAAATTCACTTTATTTATTATGAAAATTGACAAAATCCGGTTATGTTCATCTCTAAAATCTAGTTATATTAAATATACATTTGCGTAATCGAGTCAAATTAAAAGTAAATATTACGTTCGTAAAATAACATTTACAATGAACATGCATTATTCCGTTTGATTTCGAGACAATCTGTTCATGCAATACATCCATTCATAACACAATTTAAGAAACTGTCTGGGAATTACCGAAGGTATGGGAACATCTGAACGATGTTGTATGTATGTATGTACATGCATACGTCTGTCTGTCTACCGGCGTACTTACTATTACCAAGAAATAAAGTTTTGATTGCATGTTACCATACAATAATGGTACTTGGCCTCCATAGAAATATCAAAATTTATCTTCCTTGTTCTTTTGAATTGTTTAAAATAATTACAATTTCACGTTATGCAGATGTGTTCTTACCATTTGCATTTAAATTAAACTTATCAGCATTACAGGGCTACAATACTTCTCCAACGAAAATAAAATTAATATAATAAGATCGTTTAACATTAGAAATACTGCAGATTTTATTAGAATTGTGTACAAGTTTCTTCGGTACTTTCTTATACTGATAAATTGCTAATAATACTATTATTATAATAATAATGACGTCTTTATTGTCGAACAGAAACAAATTTTCCACCCACACGAGACGAAATAGAAAGAACAAGAAATACAAGTGTTCGGCAGTTTTCCACAGAAAATGAAAACCAAGAGTAATGAAAAATAAATATTTAATCTTTAACAGTTAAAACAATAAACAAATAATTTTGTTATTGTCCTACAAACAAGTTTGTATAGTGTTCATTGGCATCCTCATCATATACATTAATAATAATAATAATAATAATAATAATAATAATAATAATAATAATAATAATAATAATAATAATAATAATAATAATAATAATAATAATATCTTTATTGTCCAACAGACAGGCCATTTAAAGGACAAATCAAACAATATGTACAGTGTGCAAGTATTAAATGAAACTAACTTAAATATATATAAAAATTAAAATATACAATATTAATAATAAATGAAAACTAAAAACTTAAGAATATATTTATAGGCAAAAAAAATAACTTATATGAAACCAAAGTTGTACCACACTCTTAAACCACCGAAAGTATTACCTATGAAAAGGATCTGGGAATAGCCTATTCGCATTCCTGCACATATGGGTAAGTGGAGCTTTCAATAGAACATTAGTCCTGGCCCTCGGAAGAGCGAAGGAATCAAAAGACCGAGTGGAATGAGAAGGAACCAATAGACTAACCTGAGACAGTACAGAAGGGGCATCCACATCATTATTAATTAAGTTAACAAGAAACTTCGCACTGGTAGCATCCCTACGACGAGACAAAGATTGGAAGCTGTGTCTAACCAATAACGCCTCATAATCAACTCCTCTCGGTGGGTATGTACCATCAAGCCGGTAAGATAAGTACTTTAAAAATCTTTTCTGGATTCTCTCCAGAAACAAACTTTGATAAATATAGCACGGATACCATACCACCGAGGCATACTCAAGCTTAGTCCGGACAAAAGCATAGTATAAAACCTTGAGAGCCGTCATGTTATTAAAATGTCTGCAGGAACGCACAAGGAAACCCAAAGCACGTGACGCCGAAGCACATATAGTAGTGATGTGATCTGTAAATTCCAATCTGGAGTCAAACAGGACCCCAAGGGAGCTTTATTTAAAATGTTAATTTTGGCCTTCGGGATTGCAAAGGTAGAATACAACGGACAAAAGAGGTACAACTAAAAAAATGAAGATACTAAATCCAACATTGTAAATAGTGTAAGAACTATACAGGAAGGTAAAGGGAGAATTAGTCCTAGAGTGAAATTATGTACTGGAATTAATAAATCATTTACAAAATCTGAGATTGAAATAAACTATGACCTAACTTAGGAGACGTCAAGTACATTAAATATTTTGAAAAAGTCGAAACGACTGAGATTAGCTCTCTAAGGAACATAGTGATGAAATGTGCGAAAGGCAAAAATATTAAGAAATTATTTTGCCTCAAAATAATCGGAATTAAACATGCTCAAATAGATAACATTACTTGGTCGTTGAGCAAATTCAAACGCTTTTACAAATGTCGAAGATTACTGGTTATTATTCAAAAACTAAGGCTCACAGTGATTTACGTTAATCTCTTTGCATTATGTAAAATACAGGATCCGAGCAAGTGCAGGAAAGCGTTTAGATGTGATACTAAAGGACCAGAAAACCTGAAAGACTGGACCTTTCGAAACTCCTTTGTTTTTATTTGATTAGCGTGGAATTTAGTTAAACGAAGGACTTGGCAAGCTTTTAAAATTAATTTAAATATTCTGGAATAGCTCAAACTGTATGGACACACACATTTTCTGTCATTTTTAAAACAAATTTTGTAGTTTTGCATCTATAATTTTAAAATGAAAAGGGTCGTAGAGGACTGATTCAACACAATAGTTTATATCCAGTTGAATTATAAACACTCAAACTAAAACTACATAGTTGCTTTCTAGGAACGTCAAAAATTAACCAATCGATGTAGAAGGGACCATAATTGTTACCCCATATCTAACATAAATGTACGAAAATGAAAAAAAAACGCAATTACGTTAAGTAAATTCAATTTATTTACATCTCGTTATTAATTAAATATGTTCCACATCAGCAAACAGAGCAATATTTTTCCTCATACCGGTTCGCACATTGACTTTTATTAAAGCTCTGAAGTAAATAGTGTCTCTAACTTGTCATTATCCAAATCATATTTATGCAGACGGAGTAAAACTCATGCTCTGTACTCGTGTGACAGGTCAACTTGCCATCTAATTTTGTATTGCCTCAATAACCTCGTTGCGAAATGAAGAGGGAAAGAGACTGGGTGGATAGGTAAATAGGTACCTCGAATTAGATGCGCATACTGTGTTGCTTTTTCGTTTCGTTGCTTTTTTTGAAATACTAAACCGTGTGGCACGGTGAAATTCGAAAACACTGATTTAATAGTTAAAATTAACGAATTAACGAAAGACTGAATTTTTATAATGAAGTCACCATTAAAGGGTTGTGTTCTTCGTTATTATTGTGTTAAAATGATTCGGGGTCATATTCTTTTATCTGCAGGACATATTAAATTTAATTACACGATAAGGTGTAAGGGGGATGTTACGTGCTTGTTTTGGAAAAATAAAATGGTACATCGTCGGTTATTAAACATTGTTTTTCTTAGGAAGCGTTAATTATCTCCTAATATAGTTATGACAATATCTTTTGGGGTTCTCAAGAAGTTCTCCGAACCCATTACAGTACATTCATTACTGCAAAATGCCTTAGTAATCAATGGAATGGTGTCGAGTTTCTTCTCCAAATCCCGAAGAGAAGAAACTGTATTTTTTGCCTGACAATATTTTTTACATCGAACATATAATCTCGACCTTATTTCTCTGATTTTTGTTAGACAATAAAAAGAATTTTTCAGTGGGAAAAAATTCTACCTATACGATGAAGTAGAATCTGTTTAGGAGTGGGTATGTATTGAACCTCTTCCAACAAGATGTCAGACAGTTTTCAGACGCTATGCAAGGAGACTATATTATTTGAAATATTGGCAGTATAATTCAGACGTGGTCCAGAAGACTGTGAAGAAGTTCTCACTGAAACACGCAATTAATTACTGTAATTGTCTTGTTGGAAACTTCCAAGGTGAAATATATTTGCCGCAAAACTGACGAAAGTTCTCATTGTCTATTACATGTTGAGGAATGTTGCATCAAAACGTCGAAAATCGACACTTCGTATTTTGCTTGAGGTTTAAGTTTCACAAATGTTACAAACGCCCATGATTTTCATATCTTTTTATCCGATCGCCACGAACTTTCCACCAGACGAAAGCACTCGTCGAGATGATTAAAATGAATATATATTTGTTGCGATACGACGAACCGTTTGGCCGCTGACAGTTTGAATTTTTGGAAAATAGTGTTTTTTTTTAAAAACAAATTCCGGTTTTTCAGCCGTAACTCCGTTTTCGGGGTTTTCGAACATGCTCTAGAAAACTGTGCGTATGATTTGCCGCTGAGAGTTCGCTTTTTCTCTGTGTTTTTGAAGATTTCGTGTTTTCTTGCGAACATCTCGAAAGTCGAAAGGGGTACGACTCCGAGCTTGAGGTGTTTCGCCGGTATTGTTGAGACAATGGCACATATCGGGGAACATGGTTGAAAGCGGCTTTCTATTATTGCGGAAATTTCCAACAAATAAAATCTGTGGTTCGCCGATTCAAAATTATTTATCATTAAGCTGCAGCAATTAAGAAAAGCCGGAAAAGATTTGAAAATACTTTCGTCGAAACCGATTTAAATCAAATTTACGACAATTATAAAGGTTTATTTGCCTCAATAGAAAAATTTCAAAAACATCGAGTGGTCGTTAGTGGAGTCCATGTAAATTGTGAACGATGTACACCCGCTGCTATACTTTACTAACTACTATACTATACTACAAGTCACAAAAAAAAAAATATGTGTGTCGTAGAAAAGTTCAAGAGTGTTATAAACAAAGATTTCGATTTGACCAGATTAAGACAAATTTGTGATGGTGCGTGTGTAGATCCGTTATCCATTTCTAAAGATTACTTTAATTATGCGTGTATTACGTCTGTAGATGTCGACCGGTCATTTTCTGAATATAAGAACGTCTTTTCAGCACGTCGTACGCAGCTTTCCGAGACAAATGTGGAAGTTTGCGTTATACTGCAGACATTTTTCATTTTTTATAATTTGCCTCTTTTATGATTTTTTCTATTGGGTCTGGGAAAAAGTTCGTGGCGTTTCTCCCGATAGATGGCATTGGTTGCCGATAACTAAAGAACAACAAGTCACAGCGACACCACCGAGGGCTCGTTTTTTAGATGACCTTCCGAACGTTAGTTTGAGCGTAGAAACATTGTAATCGGTGCAGTGGTTGGAAAGTTATTCGCACTTGAAAATGGAGAAGAATAATGAGAAATTTCGCTATATTCTGCAATATTATTATGATAAGGGGAAGAACGCTGCGCAGGCTTGTGATAAAATTTGTGCTGTGTACGGTGAAGATACTTTATCGAAATCTGTTGCGCGGAAATGGTTCGCTCGCTTTCGTTCTGGAAATTTCAATGTGAAAGATGAGTCACGCTGCGGTCGTCCAATCACTGAAAAATCTGATGAAATTCTTGAAAAAGTCCAACAAGATAAGCATATCAGCAGTGTCGATATTGGCATGGAGCTAGGCATTGACCACAAAACTGTTTTGAACCATTTACACAAAGCTGGTTACAAAAAAAGCTTGACGTATGGGTTCCTCATGAGTTGAGCGTGAAAAACATGATGGACCGAATTAACATCTGCGATGCGCTGCTGAAACGGAATGAAATCGAGCCGTTTCTGAAACGTTTAATAACCGGAGATGAAAAATGGATTACGTACGATAATCGGAAGCGTAAAAGATCGTGGATAAAGGATGGTGAGCCGTCACAAGCGTTCGCTAAGCCAACATTGACGCCAAAAAAAGTGATGCTGTGTGTATGGTGGGACTGGAGGGGAATCGTCCACTACGAGCTACTTCCAACTGGTCAGACGATTGATTCTCAACTCTACTGTGCACAACTAGAGAGATTCCGCCAGGCGATTGAAAGAAAACGTCCCGAATTGATTAATAGGAAAGGTGTTGTCTTCCATCATGACAACGCCCGACCACACACTTCTTTGATGACCCGTCAAAAATTGAGAGAGTTTGGTTGGGAAGTTTTGATGCACCCACCTTACAGTCCGGATATAGCACCCTCTGACTATCATCTGTTTCGATCTCTGCAGAACTCTCTCAATGGAATTAAGTTGGTTTCAAAAGGAGCCTGTGAAAACTACTTGATTCAGTTTTTCGACCAGAAACCACAGAAGTTTTTCACCGATGGGATCATGGATCTACCAAAAAAATGGCGAAACATTGTCGATAATAATGGAGCATATTCGGTTTAAATGAATTCGTCCACGCGCCATGCGGGGACCAGTTGAATTTTACTGAAAAAACGCCACGAACTTTTTCCCAGACCCAATAGATAGATAAGAGTGTTCTATAAATGGAAGCATATGGCGTATTTTATTTCGTGTGTACATTTGACGTGTTCATCAGCAAAATATGCCATATGTTTTTTTCACAAGTTAGTTTTCCATTGGCCCAGTATCTTTATCATCCGTCTATTTCAATATAGATGGTATTTTCACTAATCCCTATCTACTTGTACAATTTACTTAATATTTCGTCATTTTTGCCCAAGTTTATCACTATTTCATGTATGAATATTCGATCAATAAAAGGTTCAGGTTTATTAGGCACAACCTAAGTGTACAAATGCCGGTTCACTTATTAAGGATATTAGGAATGTTAGCCACTAAGTCATGTTTATCGATAACTAGATTGCGGTATACAGAACAAGTATAGCATAACCGTACCAAGATTAAACATCAGTTTTATATAACGTTACTCCGCGAAGTATTATAAAACATATATTTGACATGCAGACAATCTCTGAACAATAGATGTACATCGTCATCGCATTTCTACACCGACGAAATATAATCTAATTTATTTTAAGCAGCGTCGTAATGAAATTGAATCCTCTAAATACACATTTTAATTTGTGTAATGTTTCGCGAGGTAGAACAAAAAAAAAGCAGACTGTAATTGGAGGGAGAATAATTAAATATTAATATATTCATAAATTAGATCGATATTTTCTACCCTTATTTGTTCTGCGACTCATAAAATATTTCAATTGAGATAAGAGCTTGAGGATGACAAATTAAATATTTGGTTTAAAAATCTTTCCATTTTGCTGTGGAAGCAGCGATAACTGTCGTGGAGGATATTTACAAGAAAGATGTGTTTACTTATTAACAAAGATCCTTTATTCAGTCACAAAAGGTGCTTTACCAAAAGAAACATTTCCTTTATTTGTCTCCATTATAAGTATTGATGTAGAGACTGTGTAAATTATATTCCTTTTCTTCTCGTATGACAAATATTTTATTCGTAATTCCCATTCTTTTCCCTTGTTTTCCTATATCACTTTATGATTAAATCTTTTTATTGTTAAAAATATTTAATATTTTCAACATATTCAAACAAAACACTATTGTGTTGTTATTTTGCTTGTATAGTCCTTGCACGTCCATCCATTACGAAATATAATCCATGCTTATGTGGAAGAGGAGTTGAAATAGAGTTGAATAGCAAAGTATGTTGAAAGCCGTCGTTCTGAATATGTGTGACTTTAGAAGCTTTAATTATTTGTCTCATAAACTACGAACCTTTTTTAAAATATGCTAAATTACGATTTTGATGAAGTTTCATCATCGTTCTGAATATGAGCGACTTAAGATGCGCACTGGTTTCCAGATAGATAGATTTTATTTATTCCCAGTGTTATACAAGTAACAAGATATGTGGACAAGTTATAAACGACATTACTCTAAAAAATGACATGAAACATATATAATCCCTTACACCATATGCTCGTGCATGTAAAACAAAGTATGGTAAATAAATATTGAAGATAATGATATAATTCTGCTACTTCTAAAATGCCCTAACATTTCAGAAAAGTTAAAAAATTGTAGAAGTGTAAAGGTAGCTTTTGAGGCTTAAGATGGATGACTTTTGACCTCTGAATAGATTTATCTACTTTTTTGTCAATTCCCAATTATACGTTTCTAATTCTGATACCTTCCACTTGTACGTCTTCTCGTTAAGTAAAAAGACTGCTAGCATTTCGAAAACATGCCCAAGCTGTCTGTTATAGTTGGTTCTATGTAAAGTTCTAAGAACTCTATGTTGGTTGTGCGTTAATATTTTTCCCAAGATTTTTCATTTTCATATCTTTGAGGTGTTTCTCTTTTTGATTCAAACTAGAAGAATAATGACGGCAAAAATTTTGGAAACATAGTGGAAGAATGGTAAGCGTCCTTCAAGACAGCATAGATGTAACTCTATTACATCTTAATATAAGTGGTGATTTGAAATAGATATTAATTAACAATTTACTAATTAATTTTTAATTAATAAATGTTTGTCTATATTTACGATATCCTATAAATACGGAATTTTAGACGCTGTTCTGCCAAAAGTTTTTAGTTTTATCTCTTCTCAAAGCTGTTCAAAAAATATAAATGCGTTATATTTCACATAATATTTATTAATGAATTCGCAGATATTTGGAAAAAAAATTGTAGAATTAAATTTCGTCTTCGTCGTAAAAGAAATATGAATTTTCCAGCTGCACTTCAAACAAATTTATGCAAAATTTTTCCGCGCAACATTCCATGTCTGTACGTGAGCTGAAACACGTTTAAGTTCACCACTATTATCGTACAATAATCTTACACGTCTGTCTGTTTAATCATATAAAACAAGATCTGGTTTTTTACCCGAGCATCAGCGGTCGGTTACTTTTCGTGAACGCGCGATATCAAAAGGAATTTTTCACTTCCAGAAATACATTTGTAGGTATATATACATATTTTTTCTTCTACTTCTCATTCCGTAACAGAAAATTTATGTACTTTACAGTGTTATACATATTAAATAAAAGACACTGGAAGAGAAACATATTTCTCTTTTGTTAGGACTACTTATCTGCACTGCGTTTCAGCTGTTTCTCTTTCTTTTTTTACGCCTCTAATCGTTTTTAACAATTACTCTGCGAAACGATAGGACGAACGGGAAAAAGAAGAAAAGAACGATAAATCGAAAACTCCTTCATTATGATCTCTTTATTGTTTTGTCGGGTTTAAATTGGAAAACACTTGAAGATAATTTGATATCGATATAAAGTCCATTCATTTGTAAATATTTCAAATATTATCATTTGCAAAGCACCTCATATTTAAATTACTTTCAATGAAAAAGAACAAATTTTATGTTACATTTTAAGATATTATAGTTATGTTGTAATTCATATTGTAACTTTGGAATTATAAAAAGGAATAAGTGAGGAACTATATAATTGTGCAATTTTTATTTTTTTCTGTAATTGGTTAATTTGAATAAAACTCCCCTTGAACGTCGTATGTAATTTCTTTCGAAGAGACCTTTAGAAAACCGCAATTTTTCCATCGATTTTATAATTATTATTGAGTTGCATTGACATTCTAAATGTTAAATACATGTTATGCATATTGGTATAGGAGGAAACAACATTATTCAGTGTAATAAAACCAAGTATAAAATATTTAAATTATGAACTAAACAACGTTCAGCAATTACTGGGAGTCTTTCTTCTAGCAATTTTATCGTATATATGCACTTACAGTTCTGGTATGTCGTAAACTGTGTATGAGAAGAATGTATTGTTTCCCGTTTCTTCAACGGTATTTTATTAAAATAATACCCGCAAAATAAATACCACTTTCTATTCAAATTAATAAGTACGAGGATAGATTGGAAAATTTCTTAAATGATACTGAAAAAACAACTTTCTGAGGACAATCACATAGTTTTTTTTCAGTTCCACACATTTAGTTCAAAGCATTTAATGTCGGTCCGACCCTTCAAAAAATAAAAACTACAATGACAACTATTTCTTCCTGTTTGGGAAGTGTGTGAACACGGTGCATGTTCAATTAAGTGGAAGTATACGTAATTCGTGCAGTCTTTCATCTTTAATTTCCTTGTTCATTCTTCGACGCCTAACACTCGCCTGTTATTGTTTTCGCGTGTTGCAAATAATAAATAGAAATTGTTCCTCGGAAATCTCAAAAGACGATAGCCATCGCTTTTCCAGTAGACGGAATCGTCTCAGCCCTCTTCGAAGTTGACTCATCACGTTTTTCTTTACTGTCTCCGAAATGTATCCACGTTTCATGGATAATTACAAAACGTTACATATCTGGACATTGCTGTCATTCCCGTCTAACGCTTAACTTTCTCATGTCCAAATGTTGAAGTAGACGTAGACGCAGTGTACGCGGTTTTATGAAATGCCTACTTTCTTTGCTACCTCTTTCAACTTTACTCGACAATCAATGACTTTTTGAATTGTTTCTTCATCGCGATACATTTATTTCCGAGGATAGAAATTCCTTAAACGACCAGCAAAATAAACGAAATAGGAAGAAGCAGAGAATGAAAATATGGAAACGACGTAAATTGGTATGATCATATAATCAGAATAAGCTAGGTTACCATAATAGAAATGGAAAAACTGGTTTGGGGATCGTTTCAAAGCCATTGAGCTACATTATATTACAAGAAATTATATTGGGAACAAATTTATCCCTCGTGATGATACCCTTTTAATTTCGAAACTCGATTTTCAGTGTCGATCTGAAAGCAACTCCTTATTTAATCATGTTAGTCTTTTCCCTCCCACCCTTTTCCTATTACATAACGTCATTTTGAAAAATTGTTATTTAATCTAAAGAAAGAATCAATAATATTTCAGAAGAATAGAAATTTTTGCCAAAAATGCAGTGCACATTTATCAAGACAATATGGCTAACATATCTATTCATTAGCCTTAGTTTTAAAATATATCAAAATGATTACAAGAAAGCCTGCATATTTTTTACATTTGGTTGGGTAAAATGTATGTTATGTAGGAGTGTAAATAATGAGCACAGTTTATATATTTTAAACTTCTAAACTAAACCAATCTGCAGAAACTACGACTTCTATCTGTCGAACATCTGTTCAATTTGTGAGGTTATGTATTAAATCCTTCGCAAAGGCATAGGTCTAAAGGACGACCCCTGAAGTACGTACTAAATGATGCCACAATTAATTAATTAATTAGCACTTTCGTGATATAAAAATAAGACCACTTACACAATTTACAAATTACAACTTCATTTAACTACTAAAATTATAATTTTCGCATTTCTCTTAAAGAAATTTTAAAATGACATTACATATGTACCTACGTATGTTAAATATGAGAAAAACAAACAATAACGTCCGATATGGCTATGAATTAGAAGGATTTGTTTTAACAGTCTAACTTGCGGCCCTCAAACTGTGGGGTTCAGACCCTCTGGGATAGTTATGAGACACTTGAAAGAGCGCGGCGAACTTCTGTTACCCTTTACCTCCCCAAGGATTCGCCCTTGCTAGAACAACATTCAGTAACTTTAGGGTCGTTCTATCCACTCATGAACAGACTGTTCTTTATATGATGTTTGATGTTCTAATATTCTGCTAATTAAAATAAATATTTGCTTTACGCGGAACCTTATTTGCGTGTTTCTATATTTGATTTCGGTAACAGATTTTCAAGCACAATGCCATATAGAAAGTAAATGCTGAAAAGTCCATGTTCTGGCACATTTTGAAATTATTAAATTAATACTGATACGAGGGTGGGCTGAAAAGTTCGTGAAATAAAAAGAAAGAAAAAAACTTTGCGATGTGAAACTACGTTTATCTCCCAACATTTCTGACTTGCAAGGTATTTTTTAGGCGTGGAAGAAGGGGGTAATTTGTCGGTGATAAATCCGGGGAATAGAGGGGGTACGGCAACAAATCGAATACCAATTCGTTAGTTTTTCCCATAGCAATTACACTTGTTGGAAAATGATTTTTCTATTGACTAAATCAGGGCGTTTTTTATTAATTTTTATTTAGCCCACCCTCGTACACTGCGCATTTAATTTTCACTGTAAAATCTTGTACATTAGAATAATAATTTCTAGAACCTTTATCGATAAGACCGTTTACTATCATTCTAGTTTTCTTAGTTAAAAGGAGAATAGTACTTACCTCATCTGCTCATCATTTTGCACCCTCTAAAGATGTGCTCCTGTAACAAATACAGATACTATCAGGCAATTTTCTACTCTAATAATATTAAACAATAGCTTTTTTACTTTGCGGGAGCATATAAATAGCTGACGAAGGTGAAATAAATAATGGTAATTAGAAACGTGTCAACAGTTTTCTTCCATCACGTAAAAAAACGTATAGATATAACACGGACATACACAGATATGAACGAAACAAAACCACTGAGTCACTCTTGGAATATGAAATGAGGAAATTCCATATTTGTGTAATTCATTTGAAGATAAAAGAAGAGGTCATTCTCCGAATTGAATCACAGGAGGAAGATTAGTATTCTTGAGTACTTCGGTTTTAAATAAAATCCAGATGATTTAGTTATTTGAAAGTATCAGTGAGACGCTCTTTTGATTCTCTGCAAATTATTAATATTTCAAACAGTATTGATAAATGTTTGGCTTTCAAAATAATATATCTTATTTCGGTTTCCCAATTTCATATCAAAATAAAACTTAATTTGAGCTCTTTTTTGAACTTTTGAACAAATTTGAAGTCACTAATGGACGTAACAAAACGAATTTGAATCGTTTACTTAACTTTTGGACATTATTTTGAAGCAAGTGTGTTTTGAAGAAATTTACTTGTTGTGTACACGAACGTAACTGAAAAAAATAATTCCAAACCCGCGATTTTCTAAAATATGAGTTACAGGATTTCGCGAAAATAATGCCTAATTATCACTCCATGTAGAAGAAAATCACACAAATGTCTTGATATATAAAACTAACGGCTACCACTTTCAGCATTTACGTTAATTATCATTATCATTGCTATTTTCATTAGATTTATGTAAAAAACGTATTTTGTCCTATCATCCCTATTAATTGTCTGTGAATTTCTGACCACTCTGCGTACATACGTGTGTGTGTGTGTGTGTGTGTGTGTGTGTACATCATACGGTACAAACCACATGTCCGTCTTCACAATTGCAGTTTAATAATAGACGAATATGTGCTCCAGGGCTTGAAACTTACTTGCTGTCGCGTTGTTACGTACATGGGGTCACACATATGTACATGCTACATAAAATGGAAACTTAAACTTTAAAACAAACTAGGCGGTACACGATGCATTTTGATCGTAGACGAATATAAATTTATTTATAAATATTTCAGCGTGAATTTCCCTTCTCGACTTTCACTTTATTAAAATTAATGTTGAACTATAGCTGTCAATCAAGTGGCCACGTGAGTTTTTGACAATGATTAATTTGAGAAAATTTATCTTTTATAAACAACGTTCTTTCAGCGTCCCTTTTCCTTCTTTTTCTATCTGTCCTGCGTAGGTTCAAAGAAAAAATATAACATCATTATCTAATTAGGTTGTCCCTCGCGTATGGGAAATATTAATCATGCTGTGATTATTTTTATTTGACATTTATTTGCTTCAGTTTTAAGACTGGTCTATTTTTGTGGAATTTCCCATTGCCTTTCTTTTCAAATATGTAAATACCCCGTTTTGAAATCAATATCATTTTATCGTGCAAGTCTAGATAATAGACGGAAAAATAAAACACGATTTTTCGATTCATTTAATCTTTGGATCACACGGTTTTTAAAAAAAATTGATGATCTAACGAAGAATAGAAAAAATTCCGTTTCGATTTCTCATTTATCTATTTCTCTAGTAAGTGTCTTTTTTATATGATTTTAAAAGAGACTGTCTTCAATGTTGTTTGTATTGGTATCGTTAAAACAGCAACAGCGCTTAGTTCAATGGCAAAACTTGTCGCGAGTACCCACTGACAAAATAATGTGACAAAGAACCTCCTTAAATTACGATTCGGTCAAATTCATTTAAAAAACTGGCAATATAAATTTGTACATGTATAAATTCTATAAAATATTTATTCAATGTTAATGTTCTGAACGACTTGAACTGCATTTGCTTTTGTTATTACCCATTATTAATTTATTATAATTATATTTTGAACAAACAATTTCGACCGGATACCCTTCGTTGACGGATTTCGATTTCGGTTTCGACTCCGTTTTCTAATCATACCAAGAGATCTTATAATAATATGCGTTGAAGGAATTTTCTGCAAATTTTAATTCTTTCTAAGCTTTCCTGGTAATTAAACGAAACATTTAGTGAAACCTTTTATTGATTTTAGTTTTTTAGTGGTTGTTATTATTAGCTGCCTCAAAAATGTTTGAATGATGTGTGCAAATATTAATTGTATTTGCTCAGATTCAGGGAAGATCTTAATATCAACAAAATTTTACGTACCTTGACTTAAATGAGAAATTAAACTTAATTTGCCTAAAAACATGTTAAGTTTGTTAATTCAATTGCCAGACGCGGTAATACAAGGTTAGACAATTTCGTTTTGACGTGTTTTGTGCCTTCCATTTCGAATCAAAATCACGAAAAGAAAATTAAGCAACGACGCCAAAACAGCAAAACAATCTATAC
Organism: Dermolepida albohirtum; assembly: GCA_031893035.1. Taxonomy (NCBI): domain Eukaryota; kingdom Metazoa; phylum Arthropoda; class Insecta; order Coleoptera; family Scarabaeidae; genus Dermolepida; species Dermolepida albohirtum. The sequence continues at coordinate 47,281 of JAVIWB010005940.1, read as the reverse complement.
GTTTAATAGGGAAGAGGGGAAATGTGAATATCACATAAAAGTTTTTAACGAAGTAACCCCGTTATTAATTAACTTACGAACTATGGTTTATATTCTACATCAGTTAGAAGTTGTGCAGTTTGTTAATAATTTAAAAGTTTTTCTCTTCGAATTTTATGTTTCATCTCAGCAGGTAGGAGCCTCATCCTAGTTTTAAAAGTTACGGTTTGAAGTCATTTTAATATCCTATATATATATATATACAAGGCTTACATCTAATAATCAATATTATGTTACATCACGCATTTTCAAATAATACAATTTTATTAAATTTTATATATCAAATTGTACTAAGTTCTAAAATAATTTCATTTTCGTAGTGTGTTAACTATTATTGATTTATTTGCATTTGATGAAACGGTTAAAGCTTTATTCCTTACTTTACGTTACTATGGTTTTTGTATTCTTTTTCTTTTTGACTAATATTACTTTTTTATTTTTAGACATGAAATATATTTTTTTAAATGATTTAGTTTTACTCTGTCGCCATCTATAAACAGGAAGCTAAATTAATCATTAAATATCGTCATTTTTTTTGAAAGGTCATCCAAAGCGCCATCTATGACTGAAAAGCAGAATTATTTCGGTCGAAGATTGTGACGGTAGCTGTAATAGTTGTTACCGACCGTGTTAGGTACTCTCATTGAAATCTTCTAACATTAATTTCTGGGACATTATCGTATTTTACAGATTTCTTCTTAACAGATTATTGTAGTACAGATAATTTTTAATAGAAATAGATTTCTATATAGTTATGTCCAATAATATTGAGTGCATAATTGAAATTGAATTAGAAAGTTATAAATTCCTGCAATTAAAGATTGCATTATATTTATTTGCTTGCTATTATTAGTAAAGTAATCTAATAAATAATGAATTGTGTCATTTTATTATTTCTACTATTATTTGAAATTATTATTATATTTGAAACTCACCTAACGAATTAAATGAAAAACTGTTATAAAGCTATACAGTTTTGTTTTATGCACAAGTTGTATGGATAAATCTAATAAAATAGATTTTTCTACAGAGTTCCAAGAATAAAACTAAAATTTACCAAACAAATTGCTGCTGTAACTTGCTTTTCGTATTTGTTTTTCTGCATTTCAAACTTACTCTCCTAGCGACTAATGAATTAATAATATCAGCGCTGTGGAAGTTTTTGATTGGAGAGACTCCGGAGTATAAAATCTAAAGAATTTACCTCTTTTCGTAATTGACACTGCGAACTATGTCAATAACTTTCGCAGCATTTGTCTGAGGACAGATCAATATCCCACATCTTCTTTATTTCTACTTAGTCTACTCAGATCTAATAACATTCAGATTACTTAAATTAGGTCCTGTTTTTCATACGCTTCACTTTTAAGACATTCGCACAATTTCTTCCCTACTCTTCTGTAATAATCCATTTTGTCTAAACTAATTCCAAACTTTCTCTAATATAATAGATAAGAGAGTTTTAAATTGCGCAATTTTCAGTTTGTCCGTTTAATCGTTCAGGAAACTTTTCTGGTGGCCGTCTTTTTTAAAAGGTCTGTGACTTACTTAACTTTTGGGAGCTTTATTAGAATTTATTTTAAATTAAATAGTCTTCGTTTAAATATTGAATTAACTATAATAAATATTGATAATGAAAGATTTTATTTTCTGTTAATATTTAATAATAGTGGAGAATCAGACGGTACTAACAGTCAATAGTACTGATGATGCTGCAGACTTACAACGTAACCTGAATGTGTTAGATGTTCAATTTAACAAACATATTAAACCATTGGCCGTTTCTGCTTGCAGATCTTTGGTTTCGTTTTGTATTTTGCCTTCGTAGCTAGCCAAAGGGATGTGCATGTCTTATATGGTATCTCATATATATCGAGAACAATTTTTGTCTTAAGAGAATACAACGAAAGTCTTTAAAATTTCTGTCATTTAAAATTGATGGAATTTATTCAGATACTGGGTTGAATCACGTGGAATTACTCCGGAGACATGGTTATATTACGTTGGGATCTCGTCGAGATGGCCACTGTTCTAGGTTTCTGCGTAGTTTACTTCATAACAAAGTTGATTGTGAATATTTATTATTTAAATTACAATTGTATGTGCCACGACTAGCTAACAGACACAATTCCGCTTTGTAACACCCAGAGCTAGAACAAATTTGATGAGAAGATCTCCTGTGATTGTGATGTGTACAAGTGTCGAGCCAAAATTGGATGATGTATTTTTATAGTGAGCTTGTGATATCTTTGTCTACTATTATTTGATTATTTCAATAATATTTTTCTTTATTTTGTAACATTTATTTTATTTAGTTATTTTTCTGTATGATTGCAGTCCTGTAAAAGGCTACCTGTGGGATTCAATAAAGAACTATTATTATACAATTTATGTATTCTTGCGTAAGTTCAGATATAAGTAAGGCATTCGTATATTTCATTCGAAGATGAATTGAAGCAATGCTAAACTTTGCAAGCTACAAATTAAAAATAGTTTGACTACAATTAACTACTTTTAATTAATTAACTTTTGCTTCATTTCTTCATCTTTCATATCTGTCAATTTGGTTTTCTATTAATTCGAGAATCATTGGCCTTGGAGAATCAATTTAAAACTAATATTTCTGACATTAACACGTCTTTTGTCACACGTACATAGGGCTTGAAACTCCTAAAAATCGAAGTAACACATGTACTTTTGCGCATCGTTTTTTCAAGGCGACATCTCCAATATTGCAAAAAAACAAAACAATAGAAAATGAACGTTTTTAATTGAAAACTACAATACATCTGTGTCTGGTTTTTCTGGGGTTGTAGTTCGGTTATAAAAATTTAAATTGGAAATAAATTTTCAGATTCCAAAGGAAAATAATAGAAATACTTCCGCGACAAAACAACAATTAATCATTCTTTTCTCTCGCTCTCTTTTTTTTTTGAAAAGTTTTAATGCTGTGATTCCGATTTTTCATTTAAATTTTAAATAATGAAGTCGATACACGTATTGACAGGTTCACAGAGGACCAGATTATGTGGAGATTAATTATTATACAACGAAAAAGAATAAACGAAAAGTTTCGAACGTGTCCGGCGATGAAATATAGATACAGCCACAAACAGAAAATATATAATGAAACAAACGAATGGAATATATTTTCATGTAACAAAAGTAATCCAACGAAAACTAAATATACAGTCAGTCTAGTCTGTATATAAATTACAAGCTGCTAATTACCTTTTAGTGGATGGATGGGGGAGGGGCAGAGTGGTACGGGCAGGTAGAGGGACCCTAATGCGCCGTGTAGGCATCAGTCGAATCTTGATTATTCTGCGAGGTAGACGTTCATCTTTTTAAAATGAATAGTGTATTTGCAAAGAGCTTTGAAGCTGTATTCTTGCGCTCGCACTCAGAATGACCAAAAATGTGCGTAACTGTTGTTGCAAGATATTTACGCAAGCCCACGGGATTAGTTGTTGTGAATTAGCCGATATAAAACAACAAAGTCAGTAGATGAAATTCCAGGTCGGCCATATTACGATTAACCACGACGAGACAGAATAAGGCCCTTATCGCTTTGTTTAAAGAAAAGTCTGAATTAACATTTCATAGCGGACAATCAGAATTGAGGAAAAAGGATATAAAAGTAAGTTTTATGACTACAAATATCACAGTACGGTAATAAAACCGCAAAAGCGTATTGTTTCGATGAATCTTCTTTTTGGGCTTGGATGCTTAGAAGAAAACTTAGTCCCGTGATACAAACTGAACTGTTGATCTCAATGTAAAACATCCCGTTAATGTGCATGCGTGGGGGTGCTTCAGCATGTGTGGTTTCGAATTTTTATGCGCGTTTACAGGAACTTGGCCTCACGTAGAAGACAAAATTGTATTCAAAGGGACTTCTGCCTTCCGTACGAAAGTGGTTTGCCAATGATACGATTATTTGCAAGAATAACAATTCGAAACAATGCAGTTGATTGTGTGTTGAATTGAAAGCAAACGACACTCATACAATCTTTTCTGCCCTCGCAAAGCCCGGATGCGAACCCAATAGAAAATATGTGGCTTGTTGTAAAGCACAAGCTTCGCAGTCAACGTAGCTTCAACATCCGGCAACTTTTTTACCATATAAGGAAGATATGTTACGCAGAAAATTTAGGCAGTAGCGCGTAGAAACGCTATAAAGCCATCATCAGTAGTACTGGCGACTGGACTCTTTACTAGTTATATAACGCATAAGTATTTTGTACGTTGATGTTAGTGGAATAAAGTTTCCGTTGTTAATGATTCGTTTCATTAAAATATCTATATTAAATTAATTCATTTTTATACTGATTGTAGGCTAAATAAGACTTATTCATCCTGCAGATAACTAAAATAATATAGAGAAAGAATAAAAATATTTCGCAGCATATGACTTTGTTTTAAATTTTCCAATTTGGTATATTTATGGTAAATCAATATTTTTGTTTAAGTTATAGGAAATACAAATCTAGAAAGTGTAAATTTGTGTAAAAGTTCCACTATTTTAAGTCTTAAAAACTTTCATAATCAGTAAAATTTCGACTGAAAATTACACAAAAATGTGAAACAAACTAATTTACATTAAAAATCCACTGTAAATGTAATTATTTATTAAGAGTTGAGATTTAAATGAAGCGCAACGCAGTAAAACGAAAGACATTTTTAATCTTAAGAAGAATATATCAAAATTTCATATTCAATTAAAACTTTCGTGAAGATATAAAGAGTCTCAGTTTAATGTACAAGATTTTTTAATAAAACTGAATAATTACTTACTCTTTTTATCAAAAAAATTACGATTAAATAATAAATATTAAATAACATTCTGGAATTCATTAGTAGAGTCAAAATTTCGGACTTGTAGTATTATTGGTTTGTAACATTTGAATGTGTACTATAATTGCGCTGTCGTAATACGTTTTTTGACTACGGTTTAAAAGGCCGTCAATGTCTTAATAACATTTCAAGAAAACGAAAAACGTTGGAACTTGTACATGAAAAGTGCAATTAAAGTATAATTAAAATTCGATTGGATCCCTACACGCGTTTATTTCCAGGAACCCCCCAAATAGGTACAGATAAAAATATTTAAACTGTATCTGTTCGCATTTTGTAGTCGAATCGACATATCTCCGATTATATGGATGTGCGTAATTTATTAGATTCGGGAAAATAACTGAAGTTTCTGGTTTCGCAGTGTTTCATTTCGTTATAAAATTGATAAACATATTTTCTCAGATTGGATGCGAGCTAAAATGTCTAACACTCATTTCCCTTTCATGATTGACGTAAGTAAAAGGTTGCTGCATAAGTAATATACCACCGGGAATACAGAAAATTAGATATTATGTTAAATATTTAATTCGTTAAGGAATTACGAAATTTACTGAAACATCTAACCTGAACCGTGTGTAATAGTACACTAACAAAGTATTCTGTTGAGATTTCAAGGTAATTACCGTGTCGTGATAATTATAATCGTTATAAATTTACTGAAGTAGTGAATTTTTTGCCATACCTCGCCATTACGTTTTACGCGCTGTTGCAAGGGTTTAATTAATTTTTAATTTTAATTTATTTACAAAGTTACGCAGAAAACTAACTTGAATTGCGACGTACAGTGTGTTTCGTAAGATGGTAAATTTCCACTAGAAGCATTATCTTCAACTATTAAAAAAATCTTTTTCTTCATGTGAGAATCCAAATTAAACAGGTACATTTGAAATTAAAGTTTCAACTTCCCCATTCTTTCCTTGATATTTAATAACAGATCGGTGACTGAGATGTTTTATATATATCGAAGAGTTTCATATTTATCTGCACAATTCTGTCAAAGTTTTGTGACAGATCTTTAGATTTATGTACAAAGTGGAAAGGTTTTACATACTGATTTTCCTTTGCCAGTTCCGGCTGCATACGTATCTGCTTCCTCTTTATATTTGTTCCAAGTTTTTCGATTTCGCATCTCAATGCAGATTTTTAATCTGAACATATTAGCTCTTCTTTTTTTATTGATATTTAGGCCCATACTTGCTGCTGCAACTACCAATTGATTTATTATTGTATTAATTTATTTCGGTCTTCTAATTATCAAGAGTATGTCTTCAAAAAATGCTGATAGGAGTTCTAGGTATGTGTCCAAATTAAATAACGTTTTTAAATTCTCGTTATGGTGGATTTAGCGACATTAAAATATTATGCAATTGCTCGTACAGACCTACCATTTTCTAATCTACTTAAAACTTGCTTTTCGGGATCTATTAAGTGTATATTCATATGTGACTTTACTATGACAGTTGAGAATGTAAAATGTCAGTTGAAAATTCTATTTACACTGAAATATTTCCCCTGCAAGGGAGTGTATACCCAGTTTGAAGACTTGGATATGGACGATTGTTTTAGATCCTGAAGAATCCAGCAGTATGAATAACAAAGAAGATTTATTATTAGTAGCACCGACCTTGAAAGCCCATGTAATTTATACGTACATTAAAGCTATGGGAAATATTTTTCGAACCCTATGTATTTAATTTAATTTTAATTTTTATACAAAAATAAGAAATTGTATTCATTGTATATCAAGATAACAGATTACTAAATAGTTGTTGTGTAGACGTATCAGTAAATTCAAATTAAATACAACGAAAGGAGCGCGAAAGGAACTGTCGACATTGTTTGGTTAGTATAAAATGTTGGAAATTAATTCACATTTGCCACATAAATTCTGTTTGAGCTCCATATTATACTTCAATATTATTTGTTGATATATCATAAAAGCGGGGGTCTTAAAACGTTACGCTGCCGCGACGTATATGTGTGTACATTTTTTTTCGAAAGCAAGGAAATCAGAGTGTCAAAAATAATGGAAATATACAGCGCATAATAAAATTGTTCGCTTGACATTACTTACATATTCCTGCGGTGGGTAAGACTTTTTCATCAGTTGCATATAGTTTTTATGGGGTCATAAATTTGATAAAGAAATAAAATTTTATCACTACAACTGCGTCAAACCGTAATGGTGGACGGGTGGCAAATTGAGTATATTAAGATTGCGCTGATGATTTCTATATTAATGAGTCTTTTATTAGAAAATGAAGGATGGAGAAAAAAAACCAGAACGGCATATCAATGTTTTCCGATTTCGCGTCTAATCCAATCATTGATTTTGGTCAGAATCAAAATTAGAATGAACAAATTTAATTAATAATAACCCCGCTACCAAATATGAAAATACTACTGCTATTAAATCTTCGGAAATTGTTCATATTTTTTTAATTATAACATGTACTTTTTTTCAAATTTCGCTGCTTGTTAAATTAGAATGTCTCACAACATTTTAGTTTAGTTATCAGGTTGTTGCAAATGTAATGTCCGTTTTTTCCTTCAGTCTGAACTGAATCGCACCTGTGTGAAGACGTGTATGTTTTTGGTGAAAATTATTATTGTATTTGTAGAAAAGGGTATTTATTTTGAAGTGTGTACCTGTTCCATTTCTTGGAAAGATTAATGCACCTGTCCTTGTCTCGCCTATGGAAATGCTGTCGGCAAGAGATATTCGGGCAATTTACCTCGTGTTACCACTTGTAATGAACGCACATTACGGCGATGGTTTAAAAAATTCAGCGAGGAAAATTTTGATTTGGAAAATGAGCCTCGCGGATATGCGCGTAGCACCGTTAATGACGACGAGCTGCGTGTAAAAGTTGAAAGTAATCCGTCGACAACAGTGCGTAACCTTGCTGGATTATTTCAAGTGTCCATTGCCACCATTAGTCGTCACCCTTCTTCGATTGGCAAAGTGAAGAAACTCGATCGATGGGTGCCGCACCAATTAACGGAAGCCAATAAGCTCCGTCGATTAGAGGTGGCTACCTCTTTGGCTAATCGACAGAAAGTTGAACCGTTTCTTCATCGAGTGGTAACGTGTGACGAAAAGTGGATGCTCTATGATAATCCGAGACGGTCAGGACAATGGTTAGATCGAGGTGAAGCACCAAGACAGCATGCACGAGCATCACTTCACCCGCGACAGATTATGGTGACTGTATGGTGGACCAGTAAGGGTATTATTTACTATTCATTTTTGCAACCTGGTGAAACCATCACGGCAGCGTCCTATTGTGCCGAACTGGAAACTATGCATGGAAAATTGAGCCGCTTGCAGCCCCCACTAGTCAATAGGCATGGACCCATACTTCTTCATGATAATGCAAGACCTCATGTTGCACGACAGACAATCCAAAAACTTTCGGAATTTGGTTACGAAATTCTCCCTCACCCACCTTATTCACCTGACCTTTCGCCAACTGATTTTCATTTTTTCCGAAGTTTAGACAATCACTTAAAAAATAGGGACTTACCTGACCGGGAGTCTGTAATAGCAGTGTTTGAGCAATATGTGAGCCGTCAAAACCTAGATTTCTTTTCAAAGGGAATTTTTCAGCTTCCAGGCCGTTGGCAACAAACTATTGATGTAAATGGAGACTAATTTTCCAGAATAAATATTTATATTTTTTTAAATTTAGATTTTTTTTATTCCTTACAAAATCGGACATTTCATATATAACAACCTGATATTTCTGTAAAAGCTTAGTATATCGTCAGGTATAATTGAAAGATATTATGCAAAAGTACATTATCAAATAAAACAAACGACAATGAAATTAAGAGGACTAAAACTCGATTGTGTATTAATAATACTGGTATTGCCCGTGTCTGAGAATTCTTCAATCGCATTTAAAGCCTTCTCTGTGAGGAATCTTTTCGGACGAAGCTTAAGTTTTCTTGTGAATTTGTTCTTCCTTCTACCGATGTGGCTTGAACTTGTTTTGACTCTGTTTATTTTGTGGTATGGAATGACTGCCTCATTCCTCCCACTAGTACCATAATCATGGTATTGGGTGTGCATGAAATAACTTTCTAAGTTTGATACGCATAGGTAGACCGCAGACACATATAAACCACGCAGGTACTATTATTTGCTATTCCACAAATACTGACCTGCATCCATCCCTGGTTCCTATCCCAATTAAGGATTTAATTACCCTTTTCTTTGGACTCGGAATACTCACTGCACGTTTCAGAGACCCAGAAATTTAAACGAGTTGAGATAGTTATAGTTTCCGTTTTATCTACATTTAATCGTATGTCATTTGAACCAAATCGCTCTGCCTGCCCAACAACGAAATTATCGCTTACATACCTTCACATTTTTGAATAACATGCGTTAATTACCTTTCGTTGGCCGTTATTTTAAAGTAAACTCTTTTAAAGAATTATAATAAAAACAGTTGATAGACTCTTTTCCGCGGCACATATGAAAGGAAAATACAATTTTAAAGACTTCAACAAAAACAATAATTAAGCAGATTACATAAGCATTCGTTTTATTATAAATTTCGGGTAGATAGACGCACTGCAAATAAATGGTAGCAAGAATAACATGTTAAAATGTTATAAAAACACGAAATTCAGGAACTGAGCCTTATCCCATTATTCCTGCCATGGTAAACACAGAAATTCTCCTAACAATTTACAATTCTGTCAGTGCGTATATCGAGAATCATTTGCAACGTTTATTTGATGAAAAAAGACAGCGAGAAACGGTAGAAAAAATAAGAGAGTTATGCGATAACAAATAAAACAGGCGAAAAAAAATATAAGAGAATGGGAGAAAAAGTAGTGAAAACAAGAATAAAGACATCTCATCGATTTCAAAGCAAGTCTATTACTTGTAGAAGTTAGAGTTAATTGCTCTATTTTTTTAAATATTTTTTTTAGACTGCAATATAAATTCGTTATTTCTGTTTGAGAAAAATTTGTTCATTAGCGAAAGTTTGAGCAATTAATACTGCTCGTAATAAAATAAACACGAAGATTCTTTTATGAAACAATTTAAGTTGGCAACTCTACGTTTGATGCGCATATGGCCGTAGTAAAATTATAATAATTTCAGTTCCTTTCACACAAATAAATATAATTAACAGTATATAATAGTATGGTATGAGAAGTAGCCGTGCTTGAATACAGATGGCACTTTATGTAAAAATCTGCACAATGCCGGTCGGTGACTCGATTCCTTTTTTTTTGGATGGGAAAACGTGTGCAGAAATTAAAGAGAAGTTGGATGCAGTTTATAAGCATCATGCACCTTCGATGACTACCATCAGATACTGGTATAATGAATTTAAGCGTGGCCGAACATCCATCTTTGATGAGAAGCGGCCAGATCGTCCCATTGAGGTGAATACGTACGATATGATCAATAAAGTTTATTGATATGGTGTTAGCAAACATCTCACTTGAATGAAAAATTGAGTATGGAAAAGCTATCGGCGATTGATTAAAGACGAAGTCGTGTGATAACTCCAAAGTAATATTTGGACATGTTTAAACGTAATACGAATGAATCTCTGCGGCATTATGTGACCGTAGATGAGACATGGATACATCATAACACACTATAAACCAAAGGTCAGTAATCCCATCAGTCGGAAATCCTAATTAATAATTTGGAAAAGGGACGGACAATCATAAGATGCTGAACTAAAGAGAGGGTTGCTCCACCTAGCGAAGAAAAAAATTCTTTACCATCACTATAATACCCCAGCGGTAAGAATTGGTGCCCCATCCACGATATTTGCCAGGTTTCGCCCCTTGTGACTTCTTTCTTTTTCCAATTGAAAAAACTTTGCAAAGTTCGACAAATCCTATTATTTGGATGGCATAAAAAAGTTGGAACATCGGGGGGTTAAGTGTATAGAGTTACAAGGAAATTATATTGGAAAAATATGTTAAAAAATAAGTACAAAACGATTGCGCTGTATTTATCATATACCAAAGTATAAAATAATTTGTAGTATTCAATTGCCTGCACACGTTTGAACGGCCATGTATATAGAAAATATGTGAAAACATAATATTACATAATCTTGCAATAAACACATTATCCAAAATAATTCATATGTAATACACCTACAATTTATATATACATATTCTGTGCGTTATACGCTCGAAAATTAATGTGTTTAAAATGCAAAACGGGTCGCGTCTCTATTATAATTAATAAACCACAAAATATCTAACCAAAACTAAACATAAAACAGCTTGTAATTAACCGAAATACTAATAGATGTTCGTAGAGCTGGAGATTGCGTAATTCCATTCTTTTTTTTTCTGGCTATTTTACGTTCTCTGTAGTAAAAAAGAGTTGTTTAAAATTAAATACGATTAATTAGTATAATAAATAAAATAAACCATATTTACTGTAATGTAATTTAAAATTAGATTTTTTGATTTGAAATCTGAAACTATATTTTAAGTATTACTGGTAATTTCATTTACAATCGTCGAAACACTTTTCAGAGCAATCATTACAGGCAATGTGTATCAATTAAAGATGCAAAAAAAGCCATAAAGACATTCTTTATAACTGAAGAAAGAATGGTAGCTATAATAGAACTCACTTGGCCTCTTATCGCAGAATTTACTGCAGAAAAATTTGGCATTTTATATATATAACATACTAAGAAATGTTAGGATTTATCAGATTTGTTCAATGATTTTGAAGCAGCGTTTCTCAATCTTCATGCTGGAAAAGAACTATCCACTCCAAAAACGAGATTGGAAACAGATCACTTAGTGTCCAATTTATTAAATGGTGGTTCGACATCAATTGAGAATATGATTCAAGATATGAAAATCCACTTAGAAAAAATACGTTTTTGCAAGTGGAAAGCATATGGCCTTTCGGAAAAACTATAGTCATCTTGATATTATATTTGCGAGCGATTATACAGTTTTGCCCAAAGAATGATAGCAGTAGCAATTACAACCTAACGATGAGGACAGGGAAGCCGTCGAAGGCTTGTTTAGACGTTAGATCTTTGGAAGGCTGAGATCTGAACGGGATATGTTCCTCAGCCCCCTAAAGGCTCAGGAATATATAAACGGCAATAAATTATTGACACACTTTAGTTGCGAAAACCTACAAAACATGTATATATACATACTCGAGGGTTGGAACTTTAGTAGTGGCAACTTTTTACTTATTAATAATTCAAAAATGATACATGTGCGAAACTACTACAGTCCTTTAATATAGGTACCAGCATCGACAACAACTCGTTGCCAGACATGTGAAAATATGCTTTTAGCAGCGTCTATTCTATTGATGGTTGCGTAATCTCATGAAAAGTTGTGACGAGGTGGTTGCTTCATATTTGGGACTAAGTCAAAGTCACTTGGACTTAAATCCGGTGAATATAGTTAATGGAAAAATACTTCCCAATCCCAGCGGATATGCTCAAGTACAGCGCACGCCATGTGCGCCCAGCGTTATCCTGCAAAATGATGAGGGGGTTTTGCAAAAAGAGTGTTCGCTTTATTCTCAAGGCCGGTTTCAGATTATTTTTCAAAAACTAAAGTGCAACTGTGCGTTAACAATCTATTGTTGCGGTATAGCATGCACTAGAATTATTAAAACTTTCACATTAGTAAGGGCAGGACGAACTTTTGTTTGACCAGAATGACACTATTCATTGTATTGGCGCTTAAATTTAGGTTCACATGTCCATGCCTCATCAAGCGTAATAATTCAACGTAAGAAAGCGTCTCTTTTCCGATCATAACGCTCGAGTGAATTTAATCGTATCGTATCCATTGCTGCGTTTTTATCAAGTTGTGGGGAACTCACCGCAATTTTCCTCATTCTTAGGCAATTTTTTAGAATATGCAGACAGTTGTATGTGATAATCCCATCTTATGGCCCAATTCACGAATTGACTGACATCGATGTCCCTTATTGAAATCTTTAACCCACCTCATCACTGTTCGGTATGGTAACGCTGTTTGCCCAAACGCGTCAATAAGACCTTCATTACGTTGTCGGACCACGATCACTTTCAATTTCTTGTTCCTCTTTTCTGAATATAATGAAGACACAGACCACAATAGTTTAGATCGGTAATTCAGAGAAGATTCTTTTTCTCGCCATACCGTATGTGCTTTGATTCGGAAGGACGAGTCCATTTATTCTAAGATCTGTAAGGCATAGAGACTAATATGTAGTAGCAGTGAGAATAATTCATACTGTCTCGCTTCGTTTCCGCAGCAGTGTTGCCATTATTAAAGTTTCGGCTTTCGTAAATGTACGCACGCGCGTGCGTGTATGTGTGCGTACGTGTGGTATATACAGGCATAAATTAAAATAAAGTTCCTATAATTATTCTTTTTATACGTCTCTTTACATCTGATTCAATACTTCGTCAATATTCTAATCGGAACGGTCATTAACCCAGTTGAAAATATAATAAAACAGCATCGATTTGAAAAGTTCCGTTATTCCGAATATAAACTCATGTGTGAATACCAAGAAAAAATTACTTTTTCTCTGCATAAATCCTTTCTATGTAGTAAGGATACTTTTTTCCCTTTTTTGGATAGTGTGTTAATAGAGACAAAGGAGCTTAAACACATTTTCTTAAAATTTCAAAACCGAATCGAATTAAAAATTAATGTCTGTTCTAACTATAAATCAGGGGCTTTCAAACTTTCCGTCCATCGATTTTTGTGACCTATTTCATGACTTTGAATTCTATGCAAAAAACTACGTATATAGATATATTACATATCTAGTATATACATCATATACGATGCATTTTAGACAGGCAGCTTTGCATAGAGATGTATGTCTTTAATGTTTTCATCGATTTATATTTTTCCGGGTGGATTTTTATTTTTGTTCAATCAAAACATTCTATCTGAATATCAATACAGGAATATCAATCATCTAATTGGAATATTTATTACTTCTCTATCGGATAAATTTAAAGTAAAGTGTCGAAAGATATCGGTGATAAGCAAACATTGTGTAATTATCCCATTTTTGACACCAGTAATGCACTTTCTAACGAAGTCGAGTGGTCACTAAAGTTAAGTTCGAGACTGATATGGAAGACGCTCTAAGGCGATGGTTACAATAATTTGCAACAAGATCTAGTTAGGTAATTTTGATGGAGCCCGTGGTTGAAAGCCAAAATGCGCATTGTGTGCACTACAGCTTTTGTTTTGGCTTTCAACGGTACGGATCGTGTGCGGAATTTGTTTCGTACAGGTATTTTGCCGTAGTTTTCCAGGTGCGACACTGTTTAATTATCTGCTGATGGTGACAACTTAATTGTCGAAATACGTATACAGAATACGAAAATTAATGTGGAAAGGGGTTATACATATATCAACCTTCAGTGATTAAGATCTAGTTAAGGTTATTCATACATATTCTTTTAAGAAAAAAATGTTTACGAATACAATTCAGGAGCGCACCAAAATCGAAAAGTTACAGACTGAATTTTTTGTTAAAAAATATCGTTTATCCGTGTTATATCGGTGAAAGCTTAAACGCAAATAAAAAGAATAATATTTCGAACTCTCTCTCTCCGTTCGTTATAAAGTATATCACTGGTTGGGGTCGCCTTTCTTTCGATATTTAAAAAATACAACGTCCAGACCTCGGGTTAAATAAAAGTTAGATGATTATTTCCCTCCCAGTTGCTATGGACACAATACGTCGTCTCTGTATATTCAGGTAGATTATGTGTGAAAAGGCAAATGCCCGACGGTGAAATCAGCCAGAATTTAAGGGTGAAAACGGGCATAACAGGTTTTCCGCAATTAAATCTAAACCAACTGCTGCATTTACCACTTGCATACTAAATGACTTCTCAAGGAATTATAAAACCACCTTTTGTACTGGTTGTATGCTAATTAAAAGCATACGCTTATTGAGCAAAATTCGTTACTGATTTCGTAGGAAATTATAAAGTGGAATTTTAACACTTGATTTAGTTAATTTACGAGTAATTAGAGCTAATATTTAAAACTAATAATGCGAATTTTAAAACGCCTACTTCAAATTAATTGAAGGTGTTTTCCCTAAAATGTTTCGGTTGATGCAAATGAAAAAGTGCGAGTATAAATTAAAAATAGCATACGAAAATAGAGATTACATTATTTCGGTTTTAAAATTTAGCATCTGCGCTGGAAAATGCTAACACTTTACGGCAATTTATTTATATTTAAAAAGAGATATTAAAAATATCTAATCAAAAACTAGAAGATGCTAGGGTCTCTGCAGACTTCTTGAAACTGCAGAAGTGCGCTAGTCCCTTGATAACTTCCTTATATATCGACCATGAAAGGTTATTGTGTCAATGCTTATCAAAGAGCTCGAACAGATTATAGAGAAAAGTGTTTGTATTTTTTTAGGTATTCATCTTTAATCAATTTGAAGAAAACGTCCACACACTTCAGCACCAACGTTAGTCAACACAAACCAGAATTTGGTATTCACATTATAGGAGATCCCGCAAATACTAGCGACAATAGATATCTTAGTTTTACTTGTCCTATCAAAACTATTAGAGGCTGCCCTTCTGTCGCGACTGTAATATTTCTAGAAAAAAATAATGTCCTTGCCGAGAACCAATTTGGTTTTAGTACTGGTAGATCGACAATAGATGCTATACTATCTATACTAAATTTTATCAGGAATTCCTCTGAAGAGGAAAATTCCATAGTAATGGTGTGTGAAATATCCAAAGCCTTCCACTGTGTTTAAAGTGACATTCTCTAACGGAAGTTGGAATATTATGGTCAAATATCAAAATTATTTCGTTCCTATTTTGAAGACCGGCAGCAAGTAGTCCATGTTAATGGCGTAACGATCGAGAGCCACCAAATATGGACCACTTTTAGGCCCTCTTTTATACTGCCTGTACGTCAATGATCTTCCACAATATATCACAGATATAGTGGTACAATACGCTGACCACACAACGTTTGCATTTAGAGATAAAAACGAGCAGCGACTTGAAGTAAAAGCTGATAAAATACTACCGGAAGCCATGTCATCGTTCTCAGTAAATAAGTTAATTCTCAATAAAAGCAAAACTCAAATTAGCTTTCACTTCTAAACAGAATAAAACTCCCGCAACTGTAAAAATATTGGGGATATCTTTAGGTACTTGGAAATATGAGGTCAACGCTCACTATGGGGCGACTCAGTTCATACGAATAATATTTTTATTTTACAAAACAAGGCATTACGTATGACAGAAAAAGTTAAGCAATTGATACATTACAAACCTATATTCATAAAGAATAAAATAATGTCGTCAGCGTCTATATAAATGCCTCTCTCTCTCTCTCTCTCTCTGTGTGTGTGTGTGTGTGTGTGTGTGTGCGTGTGTGTATATGTATATGTACAAATAATCTAAAGGAGAGCTACTAGGCCAAAGGAGAAAAGGAGAGGGAAGATCAATGCAACTGAGATTCAAACAACAGATTCTACTCCTTAACTACAAGCTATTTACCACCGTTGCCCACAAATATCTAGATCTGTTAAACAAGCTGGCGCTATCATGGACTGAAAAGTTATTGTCGAAATTTAAAAATAATTTAAAAGGTTTCCCCTTACAAAACGGCTTTTACCAATAACGGAGTTCTTACAGAAGATCAAATCGATTAAAAATTAATATGTATATTTTATTATGTACACATATACACACTTGCATTCACAGAGACATACGTACGCACACATATACACATCAATTCATACACTATGACGTTACCACTATATTTGTATTTTATACTGATAGTAAAACAAAGTATATTATTGTATTATTATTATATTGACCCTAAAAAATCCTGACCATATTTTCATCGTAGCATTCCTAAGCACGATTATCCATAACAATAATTCTTCACGAAATCATTAATCATATTTATCGCTTTCTTCGAATTTTCGAATCTTCAACTTTTTGCGGTTTTCCAGAAAGTCAAACCAATTCATAATAATTTTATATTATCCAAGAGATTCTCTACAATCTTCTTAAAAGCTATTCAAACAGTTGATTGATGAATCCAAGGTTTATAAATTTGTTGGAACTAGATTATCGAAGCCTCCACTTTAATATACTAACATAGCTATTTGATGTATTGGTATAGTTATGTTGTTGTCACATAAGTAAGACGCAATATTTTATAACCCAAGCCTCCACAATTTTCTTAAAAACTATCCAAATAACTGAATTGGTGGGTTGAAAACTTGTAAATTTGTTGAAATTACAACCTCCATTTTGTTTAGCGTCAATTACAAGGAGAGAGGATTGTGAGGCCATGGGCTGTTGCTACGTTTATGTAATGAAGGAAGTCGCGGTGGACTAGTTGATTGATATGTTGATTACCCTTTTTTGAACTCAGTTTGAAAGTAACTCTGGGGTAACTAAATGTTCCAGATATAACGGACGTTACCAGCGCCATTATTATTATTGTTTCCGATATATCAAATAAAATTTACTCCCGTCTATGGGTTATGCATTTTGGTTTTAATTCAATAAAAAGTCACTCTGAGATACTAGCATTAAATAAATTGTTGCAATCGTGATGTCAATTACTTAGAATTGTGTATCAATAAATCCAGATGTTTTAAGTTAATTGTTCAATTCGCTCTCTTTCTAGTAATTATTGCGAGTGTATAACGAATAAACAAAAATACACAATTTGAAATATTCTGTTCGACTGCAATATTAAAATAACTGAAATAAAAAGAGAAAAGAAAAATTGATTATTTATTGAAAAACCTCCAGACTTTGTTCAATGTGTTATTAAGGAAATAGCATGGCTTTTTTGTGTAAACTTTTACCTTTCGAGATATGCGCGGCCGAACTTTTTTTGAGGTAAATTTCACGTTATTTACTTTAGAGAAGTAATAAAGTTTATAAGTAATAAGCGTATTAATATAAACTTTAATGGAACATCGTGAGTTTAACTGATATACAAACAGTATTTACTTAAACAAATTGAAAACTGTATACAAAACTCGACATTCATAAGGTTATTTTGAAAGTACATTACTACACAGAATTATGTGGTTATTATGTACTTATGTACTTGAATAATGTTTTCGTTATTTTTAAAAATTCATGTACTACCGATGTAATTGCAAAATACAAATAGTCTTCCTGTCATTTATAATCATTATGGATTTTACATAATCATACATTGAAATGACATTTCTATGCAACAATGAATAATACATTGCGATCGATTTTTATGGAAATAGATTATGCTTATTAATTATGTATTAATGTAAACTCTTTGAAGAGAACTAGATGTACACACATTTTCGTATTTAAAGAAAAGTTGGAAAACACTTGTTAAAGTGATTAAATAGGACGAAAGTCGGTTGTCTTTCATCTAGGAAAATAAAACTGCTTGGAAACATTATTTTCAGTTGGAATAAACGAACGTAATTATGAGTTTGATCAAATTGATTAGCGCTTTTATCAAAAAAGAATTTATTGAGGTACGATTTTGTCCACTAAATCGCTATAAACAATTATTACAACTAACGAATCTCCTGAAATTGTTTGTTGTGTATAAATTTCGATATAAAGGGTTTTCCAATAAGGGTTTGACAACTTTTTTTCGAAATAAAATGCAGACCATTTGAGATATTTCAAAAACTTTATTATCGGCTTGAAGTACAATCAAAACATTTATGAATGGAACTCGACTTCGTTCATATAGCCACCGCGGGCACGTTTGCAGCGATCGATTCGTTGGACCCAATTTTCGATGAATCGGACACACAATTCGGCCGAAACGGCTGCTATTTCGCGTTCAATGTTGGCTCTGAGCTCTTCCAACGTTGTCGGCTTGTTGGCATAGACCAATGACTTGACGTAGCCACAAAGAAAAAAGTCTAGAGGCGTTAAATCGCACGAACGAGGCGGCCAATCGATTGGTCCATTTCTTGAGATAACACAAGCAAACTTACTCTTCAATAAATCGATTGTAACGTGTGCTGTGTGGCTTGTGGCACCGTCCTGCTGAAACTACATGTTGTCCAAGTCCATATTCCAATTCGGGCGAAAAATAATCGGTAATCATGGCGCGATAACGATTACCATTCACAGTAACGTGACGATCATTATCGTCGACGAAAAAATATGGTTCTATGACGCCGCCGGCATGCAAACCGCATCAAACAGTTATTTTTTGTGGATGAAGTGGTGTTTCATGAAGCACATGTGGACCAATAACGCATACTTTGCTTATTGACGAACCCATTGAGCCAAAAATGAGCTTTGTCACTGAAAATGATTTTGCGATGAAATTGATCATCTTGGCGCATCTTTTCCAGAGCCCAATCGGAGAACGTACGTCGCTTCGAATGGTCCATCGGCTTCGATTCTTGAGTCTGCTTGATCTTGTATGGGTGTAAACCAAGATCCTTACGTAAAATTCGCCATATAGTGGTCTGTTCGATGCCCAACTCTTGAGAACGCCGTGGAATTGACTGATTTGGATCATTTGCTACGGACGTTTCAACGGCACTTTTTCGACACGTCGACCAACCCGTTGTCTCACTGGCACGGCAACATCACACAACTGCCTGTCTACTAGGGCGAGAATTACGACCGAAAATCGGAGTTAACGCTCTTAAAGTAGCGGTCACCGACTCCGAATTTCTGTAGTAAATTTTTATAATTTGCAGACGTTGTTCGTTCGTGTACTTTACCATGATGAAAATGTTAAGTTTACTGAATAAATTGACAGTGATAGTTCGATGATTAGTGAAAGGGTGCGTTCACAAATTGAATTAAAAGTTGTCAAGTCCCTATTGGAAAACCCTTTATGTGTTATAAATACACGAGCAATATTTACATCCCACCCGATATGAGGTATCTTTCTATACCAGGAATGAAAATAGTAATTATACGTGCTTTAACTAATATCATCTTTAACGAAGCACCATGAAAAATCTTTCTCTTCGTTTGCGTTCAGCATTGTCATAAACAATCTATTCTTCATCCCCAGTATGATTCTGTTCCGAAATGAATAATTTTCTTCACGTCTCAGCAGTAAGTGACAGACTTTAATGCGACGGAGTAAATTTCTTTGCTCGAGAACAAGTGGAGTCCAAATATTCAGCTTTGATGTGGAATAAAATTGTTTTACATGATCATGAACAGGGTGTGACAGAATTTTTTCTGTGTGAGCTTTACTGCGTATCCGGTTGCGACACTGTGGTTAATAATAATAATTTTATTTATTTAAAAAGATGTATGCCAAGTCAAAAAAGAAAAGAGATTGTAATATTATAACGGCAAATGAAATACAATGAGAAATCGCAAAAACTACAATTACCCAGACAAGAAAAGAGAAATAAATAGGAAAAACACGATCCACAGTGAAACAAGGCGAAACAAAAATATTTATGCATTCAAATATTCATCTGTAGAATATTTTTCTCCGAACAGTTCCAAGCTGATTGTTATTCTTATGCAGTCAGGCGTAACATTACAAAGTGTGATGTTCATAAAATGCACTAATGGGATGTATAGCGGCTGCTTTCGTGGGCCTGTTCCTGGTAAAATGATGTGTAGCGTCTCTAAAAATTACGTAATTTCGAGCTCATAATTTTTTCCAAAACTTTCGAACTAGCCGATAAGTTTTGTAAATTAGTTTTGCCACCTTTCCTATATACTGGAATAATAATATATAAGAATAAAGCTACGGGCTTTAGAATAAAATTGATTAATTATAAATACAACTCTCTCTCGAAAAAATCAAATTTTTTTTCTAAACATCTCAATATATAAAATTTCTGTCAGACATATAACTATGTTAAAATTTCCCATTAATATACGACCGAGAAAATGCATTGACGAAAATCACGTTATATGCCCGCCTATTTCCACAACCTATTTCCAACATTGGCCCGAACTTCTAATATAGAAAAGCTGAGGGTAATTCCTTTTATAAGCGTGATGTATTTCATAATGTTCCTTTCTCAATACAAACTTCTAACGGCCATTACTAACAAAGAACGGTGAAAAAGGAGAACACCTTGATAACGAAGTGAGTACTGATGTTAAACAGCCGCTTACATGCTTCTTTACATACATTCTAAAAGAAAAAAAAAACGGAAAAGCATGCATCTAAAGTCTACGTGTTAATTAATATCTCCTTTACCGAAGGGGATGTATCTTTATTTTTCTTCAAGGAAGCGTTACATCGGTTGTTTCGGATGTTCGTATATATGCATGGGAATATGTTACATGTCTTGTATAATGTGTATGTAATGTACGTATGTACATACATGCATATATTATGTGCATGAAACTGACTGTTTCAGTCAAGTAATAGGTCGCACTTCCGGTATCTCGAGATCAATGATACACACACACAGCAAGGGTGCGAAGGTTCATCTCTTTAATTGCTTCGATATATTCCGATTACTCCTAGATGATACTAAAATTATAGTATAATTATGCGATTTGTAGATGTCGATTCAGTAAATCAAAGAAGAGAAAATCTTGATGGGGGACGAACAAATGAAACAAATTCTGCGATATATACGAGGGTAGCCGTTTATATTTCGGGAATAGCAAACAAAAAAAATGTTTTATTATCGAAAATAGTTTTATTGCTTTTCAGAATATTCTCCTTGAAAATCAATGCACATTTGTATTCGTTTAAACCAATCCGAAAAGCATTGCTGCCACTGTGAAGGCGGTATCTCCTAAATATGAGTTTTGAATGCCTCAACTGCCTTTTTCGGTGTAGAAAACCGTTGATCACGAAGCCTATTCTTCACGTGTGGGAACAAAAAGAAATCACAGGATGCTAGATCAGGGCTGTACGGCGGATGGATCATTAATTCAATGTTTTGCCCGGTCAAATATTTAATTTGATCACTGAAGGTTGATATATAACGTATTTCGACAACTAAGTTGTCACTATCAGCAGGTAATTATACAGTGTCGCACCTTGAAAACTACGGCGAAAAATACCCGTACAAAAACAAACTCCGTACGCAATCTGTACCGTTGAGAACCAAAATGTACACTCAGTGTACATTTTGGTTCCATAGCAGAAGAAAATGAAGAAGCACAATTGAGATGGTATGTTCATGTGAAAGGGATGCCTGAGCAGAGGATAGTCAGACAGGTATTTGAAGCAAAGAGTGGGGAAAGAGGAAAAGAGGCAGACCCAGGAGAACGTGAGAGATGCGGTAGACAGGAGAGAAATAAAATGGGAAGAAGCAAAACAAGCCACGCAGGATAGAAAGAGGTGGAGGGAAATATGTAAGAGACGGATATAGTACACTCAACTCCACACGCGCGCAATAGGTAGAAAGGTGCAAAGATTAAGTAAGTAAGTTAATCGTGTTCAAATTTTAATGTCTATATATCCAAATCTATCCTTTTCAAAAACGCTAAATTATTTTTTTATTTATATAAATGACCCTATATTATTTTTAAAAAGTGTAACGATAATGTTCTATTTGGCTGAGACGATTTTAAAAGTATAAATAGACAAAACGTGAAAACCTTGATATATTTCCGGCATTTTATTATTTGTTTTATCTACCTTCCACCTTTAGAACAGTCGTATCATAAAAGTAAAACCCTCTTTTAATTTTATCACTAAGTTTGCGGACCACTTCAACGCTAAACATTATTAACGAATGTTGTTCTGGTTTTTATTTTTATTTCGACATTGGAGAAGCAAAAGGAAAAAACATATATGTACACAAAAACGATTATTTTGCTGAAGTTTCATTATGATAGATTTAATTTATGTCTTTAATTTAAGCTAAAGCTATAACAATCTTCGGGTGTCTTAATAAAATAAATTCCACTTTGAAACAAGTAACAAGAATTGTTTCTAAAATACAACTTCTATAATTCGTTACACGTTACACACATACAGAGTGACTGAGTAGAATGAGGTGTTGTCTAAAGTGCAGAGTGACATTTAAGTTCGTTTCAATAATGAATAATTTGTACGTGTAGCATTTCCGAACAGTGTTTGTATAAACGTTACATAATTCTGAGGTAACATACTTATTTGTCAAAATTATGGTAAAAGGAAGAAGAAGCTGCGAAACATGGATACCTAATAGACGGTGACCCAGTCGAGATCATTTAATTACCTTACTAAAAGTTGCTTTAAGGGGTTTAAAGATTTCGTTAGGTATTCAAGGTAGAAAGCATGGTCGAAATTTACGAAAGGCGCTTGGTACACTTGATGATGAAATGGATCTTGTAGCAAAACAATAATATCAAATTTTGTAGTCCACGATGTAAGAAATGTAACCTATCAGTTTCGTATTCATAAAGCACAATCTAGATGGTGTAATATCTTTACCAATTTATATCAGGTTGTTGCAAATGTAATGTCCGTTTTTTCCTTCAGTCTAAACTGAATCGCACCTGTGTGAAGACGTGTATGTTTTTGGTGAAAATTATTATTGTATTTGTAGAAAAGGGTATTTATTTTGAAGTGTGTACCTGTTCCATTTCTTGGAAATGAAGGATGGAGAAAAAAACCAGAACGGCATATCAATGTTTTCCGATTTCGCGTCTAATCCAATCATTGATTTTGGTCAGAATCAAAATTAGAATGAACAAATTTAATTAATAATAACCCCGCTACCAAATATGAAAATACTACTGCTATTAAATCTTCGGAAATTGTTTATATTTTTTTAATTATAACATGTACTTTTTTTCAAATTTCGCTGCTTGTTAAATTAGAATGTCTCACAACACTTTAGTTTAGTTATCAGGTTGTTTCAAATGTAATGTCCGTTTTTTCCTTCAGTCTGAACTGAATCGCACCTGTGTGAAGACGTGTATGTTTTTGGTGAAAATTATTATTGTATTTGTAGAAAAGGGTATTTATTTTGAAGTGTGTACCTGTTCCATTTCTTGGAAAGATTAATGCGCCTGTCCTTGTCTCGCCTATGGAAATGCTGTCGGCAAGAGATATTCGGGCAATTTACCTCTTTCAATTTAAAAAGGGATTAAATGCAGCTGCAGCAACGCGAGAAATTAATCAGACGTTCGGTGAAACCACGTGTAATGAACGCACATTACGGCGATGGTTTAAAGAATTCAGCGAGGGAAATTTTGATTTGGAAAATGAGCCTCGCGGATATGCGCGTAGCACCGTTAATGACGACGAGCTGCGTGTAGAAGTTGAAAGTAATCCGTCGACAACAGTGCGTAGCCTTGCAGAAACATTTCAAGTGTCCATTGTCACCATTAGTCGTCACCTTTCTTCGATTGGCAAAGTGAAGAAACTCGATCGATGGGTGCCGCACCAATTAACGGAAGCCAATAAGTTCCGTCGATTAGAGGTGGCTACCTCTTTGACTAATCGACAGAAAGTTGAACCGTTTCTTCATCGATTGGTAACGTGTGACGAAAAGTGGATGCTTTATGATAATCGTAGATGGTCAGGACAATGGTTAGATCGAGGTGAAGCACCAAGACAGCATGCACGAGCATCACTACACCCGCGAAAGATTATGGTGACTGAATGGTGGACCAGTAAGGGTATTATTCACTATTCACTTTTGCAACCTGGTGAAACCATCACGGCAGCGTCCTATTGTGCCGAACTGGAAACTATGCATAGAAAATTGAGCCGCTTGCAGCCCTCACTAGCCAATAGACATGGACCCATACTTCTTCATGATAATGCAAGACCTCATGTTGCACGACAGACAATCCAAAAACTTTCGGAATTTGGTTACGAAATTCTCCCTCACCCACCTTATTCACCTGACCTTTCGCCAACTGATTTTCATTTTTTCCGAAGTTTAGACAATCACTTAAAAAATAGGGACTTCCCTGACCGGGAGTCTGTAATAGCAGTGTTTGAGCAATATGTGAGCCGTCAAAACCTAGATTTCTTTTCGAAGGGAATTTTTCAGCTTCCAGGCCGTTGGCAACAAACTATTGATGTAAATGGAGACTATTTTGCAGAATAAATATTTATATTTTTTTAAATTTAGACTTTTTTTATTTCTTACAAAATCGGACATTTCATATGTAACAACCTTATATTTTGCTGATCTCCTCCATAGGTGTAAAGCTATTTTACATAATGTTCTGTCAACGAAAATTATATTGCCATTTCCTAAAAAGTCTTGAATGTACGAGCAAGCATAATATATGTACAATTAGTGATATATTAGAAGTTTGCGAAAGTCAATAGCAATGTGGTAATAAACAATTTTTAAAATTCATAACAACTTATCCAAAAAGACCTTCTCTAGATCGTTAAAGTTTATTCCGCTCATTATGTTTCACACTGTATATAAATAGTACATAAATGACTAACATACGAAGACGGTATCGTAAAATTTTCTATTAAATGCAATGGAAAATTTATTCAGAATAGTAAAGCGTATGTGTTCGTTATGGATTTTACCGTCAACCATTTTCAACGTAATGCAAAAATGGAATATTTGGCTCAACCTGGCTTGCTTTGCATGTATTATTTTGAGAGATCGAAGGAAGAGGGCAAAAAAGAAAAACAAAAGCAATAATAATAAATTATTTGAATTTACGATCAATTTATATAAATAAAAGTGGACGTAAACAGTATAATCAATCAATCGATTTGATTTCAAGTTTGTGACGTATTGAGGATTCTTTGAATTCAGGCCTCCACACATTTAGACTCGCACATTATTGATGACGAAAAAGTAGACGGTCTCATCATGTACAGCGGCCGTTCCGATTAATTGAGTTAACAACTTTTGATTTGTTTCCATCGGCCTTTCAATAATTTATTTTATTTTTGTTAATTTCACTATTGCACGACGCAATTGGATTTGAATAGAATAAGGAAGATATTTTTATTCAATTTAATTAAAATTAACTGAAAATGAAATTGTTAATATGAAAAAGTTATTTCTTTAAACTATATTTTATTCATATGAAAGTACTCGTACTAACTCTGTGAGTGTTTAAATACTAGTTTCCGTTAGACTTAAGGGGCAAAGAAAAACCGTTAACTAATACTATTTAATAAATTCTTTACTTTACGAAATAGGTCATTTTTATGGTAGATATATGATTACTAACTTTATGAATTTGTATCCTGTATAAATTAGGTTATGAACAAAAAAGTATATATACTAACTACTCTAAAGCACTTCTTTTATCATGTGTCTTTCTAACGGTAAATGTCGAATTGTTGGCAGAGTTGAATTTCTTCCTTTTATAACTTTCCTTTAAGAGCTTCTTGTCTGTGTGGTCTTCTTCATGACTTTCTTGATTTTCCCCTGTCATCTCTCTCTTTTGGTCTGACATCGACCACTTTACTTGTCAGTTACTCCTCTGGCATTCCATATAAATAACCTAACCATCCGAATACTCCTCAATAACATCTTCTAGAGCTTCTATCTAACTGCTTCCTATGTGCCTCATTTTTAATCTTGTCCTATCTCGCTCTTCCTTGCATCTTCATCAAGAATCTAATCTGTGGCGTATTCAATCTGCTTCTGTCCTTTCCTGTTGTAGTTCATGCTTCGCAAACGTATGATCATTACCACAAAAAGGTATACGGTCTAAATCGCAATTGTTGCTCTGTATTCTTAGGTCGAGCTGTAGCTATATCAAATTAGAAAGAGAGCTCTTGTGTCTTTTATTATAAAAACGAAGAATGGTGCGCTTAGTGTGCAATTCTAATAGCACACGAGCTTGTTTATATTTTGGACTTGACAACAAAAAGCTTCAAACAACTGCATTCTCTTTTTTGCCGTCTAGGCAATATTAAAAAATGTATATATTAACATCGCTCCGCAAAACAGCGAAGGATTGTGGAACGTGTGGAATGAACTTTCACACTGCATTTTGTGTACTGTCGTCTATAGAATATTTAATTTCGTTAATGTAATTTTAATTCCGAGATTTAATATTTTAAGTAAAAGTTTCGGGGACATATCTTTTGATTTTCTTAAGTTAATGCCAGTTTAGAGCGCTTGACGAAGATGACGATGAATTTATTAAATTTATATTAGTCATAGTCAAAATTATTTTATTAATTTAAAAGTCCGAGTGATATGATAATTCGGTGCAAAATCTTCTATGTCAATCACCATATCAATAGATCGAAGGCAACATTAATATTATTATTAATATAAAATTTAGATCTAAACAATTAAATCATTACATTTACACAAAACCATATATTTATAAATACGTTATTCATAAAATCATATTATTAGAATAGTTATATATAAATTAATCCGAATTTTATATATAAATTTTAAGAAATATAATTGTTATAGAATATTATATATCGTATATTACGCGCATTACAGGAATACGAATTTTCTACCTTCCGATAATAATATGTTCCGATCACAATTGGTCACCGACATCTTTTGATTTAACACATTCAGACTTTTTTCTTTGGGGCTACGTGAAAGATAAGGTCTATGCCAATGGCCTACGATCGATTCGAGATCCCAAAGATGGAATTCGTGAAGTTATCGAGGACACACAGCCGCAAATGTGCGAATCGGTGTTGGAAAATTTCATGAAAAGAAGATGGTCCTACTAGCCGTGGCGGCCATTTGGTTGATATTGTTTTCCATTGGTAATGGCATACCCTCCTCTTCACAATTAAATAAACATTTCGCTTAAAAATACTCGGTTTTTTTAGATATCAATATGAAACCTCTTATTGGAAGACCCGTTACTTATTGGAAGAAAGCGTAACTGTCAAATATTAATATTTTGAGGAATTTTGAATGCCTTAACTTTGAGCTAATTGTCGTCATCAGTAATTTACGCTTCTTAAGTACGCTCCATGTAAGGACGGTAGTTTAAACTCACCAAAAGATATTAATTGACACCTTTTAAGTAAAAGCGAAGGAATCTTACTTTGTGGATTTTGATCTGAGCTTGTTAAAAACGATGTAAACTATCCATGCGGCTTATTCTAGCTTTATATTATTATTCAATAGTTTAAAGGTTATTTTAAAGTAATAAATGCCAAAAGTATTAGCTCATTGCATAAGAAAACACTTCTAAGTTTCCTGTTGCTATATTTATAGCGTATAGTATACGTAGACGTGGATAAATAGACTCTTTCAGCGAATAAAAATGAATCTCTGTTAAATCGATTTATTTTTAATTTCGGTACGAAAATAAATTTAATCATTCTCGGATTAAATGTTGAAAACACTACATTTCCTTGGCCAATAAGGGTGGCCAGATCATTGATTGGAGAGCCACTCTTACCCAAGGAGAATTAGGAGGTCACTGTGAACAGATGTTCAGATTTAAGATACTCACTCTTAAAAGATAAAGCCGTTCCAGCGGCCTTTTTTTCGCTTCATAAGTTTTAAAATGCAAGGCAGCCGATCATGAAGATAGTTAAAATTGATTGACATAATGGTGTATTGTATATTGTATTGCGGTTTTAAAAGGATTTCTATTAATTTTACACTATTATTAGATCATTAATTTCAATTTTAATTTTCTCAATATTCGTATAAAGAAACGGTATATACTCGTAAGTAAGAGAGAGAATAGGGAAACTAATGCAGCAAATGACACGTAGGGAAAAAGAAATATGTAAAGGATATATGTTACAAGCGTTTTCCAAATCTGGAGCTGTTTGTCAAAGTTAGCTTTCGATTCCTACCTTACACATGTCAGAGATATGGATCTAACCACGGATTGTCTTATTTCCTTGTCTCTGACCTTTAATATAAGATGTCTAGATTTGAATGTGGTTGACAAATGCTTATTATTTGATAAATTATTGGAAATACCTTTACTTCTTTTTCTTTTTTAGTTTCTTAAATTATTTCAATTACGATAAAATAAATTAGTTAAATAAATAAAATAAATTATTAATATTATCAAATAATTCGAGATGTGCATTACCTTTTAAAATGTAATAGTGTAAGTGGGTTATCTAAGTTATTTTTTATAACCTAATTAGAGTATAACTTGTTACTCCCATTTGTAGAAATTGTGTTGCTATAAAACCTTCACTATGGCATAGAATATACGAAAAAGCTTCCTTTTGTACGTGCCAGAAAAAACAATAATTTTTATAGTAAGAGAGGTACGACTGAAAATTCTCCAACATTTTTTCTCCATTCAATACCATTTCTTTCTTCTATGCAGATCTTTTCTGTTATACCTTGACATTTTATCTTTCATACACTTGCTTGTAGTGTTCATTACTCAATTTTCTTGTAGTCTTTGAACCTAGTGCCCGTTGCATAGCACCATTTTACCTGCTTCTTTTTTCCGTTCCTTTTCTCCACTGAGCTCGTGGGTCTATGAGATGTACTTAAATACAAGAAAGTTTTATAGAATACTTCTGAATAAGAGTGTACTATTCGAATTCGCTTTCAAAATTCCAATTTACGGGCAAGTGAGGCTTCCAGGAGAATTCTGAAAGGTAAGTAATTACATAGACCTCACCTCCGTTTAAAATTCAGCCAATTAAATGTCATCTTCAGAAGAAGAAATCTTCACTAAAGTCTGGGTTTAAAATAAGCTGTTCTAGAACAGATTTTTGGCCTTCGTACTACTCATTTAATAAATATATAAATTACCAATAAACAAATTCAAAGAAATAGTGTTTGTAGTTTTATTTCCAGTTTTATTAATTCAAGCACTTGAATTTCCTAGGATGTTAGGAAGAGCAGAGATTCTTATGTAACGTGTACGTGCACGTATACAATATATACATATGTACATTAAGTAAAGCAACTTTCATGAGGATATATAACAAATTCATCAAGTTTAAAATTTCAAATAACTGCGAAACTGGTAGTAATGTCAGAAGAAGTACCGGAATTTGTGTATAAATAAATTGTAAGCCTTCCTCGGGTACAGTGCCGGGAACATATTCCCAAGCCCTTCGTCTTTCAGCGCATAGTAATGCCATAATGTCTGTGCTTGACACCTAAATTATTTTGGTAGTATTTATAAAACAGCTTATACTTCGCGTTCTTGCTTTTATTCTTTGCATTTCCCTATTACACATTTTTCTACTTTCTTTACGTAAACATACGTCAGTTTTAGTTAATATATGCATGTACATTTAAGGGAGTTATATTTATAGATTCTAAATCGACGGAATAAGAATCTTTTTTATATTTGAATTTCAAAAAGTACGAAGATTAACATTTAACAAGAATTAATATTAAAATTTAAAATACAAAATCCTTTTCACGTTCTATTTTTATTTACCAAAAACTGAAAAATTCTTATTTCTATTAGAATATTTTATAGCAATGCTAGTCTTTGTTTAAATATGTGACGGCCGCTCGCATTTCTTAGACATATTTAGAGCTATTTAGTAAGTAGAGAGAATATTATATTTATCGATCATCCCTTACAACTATAAAATTTTAGTATTCTAACCACCATTAAACACCCTCCTCGGGATTAAATATTTAATTAACATTAAACGGGGGTTACTTTTCCTGCTATCCGTCATTCTGAGAGCGTTGTATGTGTAGAGTTAAAGGTTTTGCTGCAGAAATCGAACTTGTGAAATATTATAATTAGTTATTATAAAATTTTAATTTTTTTTGTGTTGTGTGGGGTAGCAATTTATGAACAATGGGAAAAGGCAAAGACATTACCAGTGCAAAAAAGGTGACAATAGAGACTCCATTAAAAACTGGGAATTATTCTCATCGAGAAATAGGGTGACAAAGTTAATTGCAGAAACCTATCGCCCACTGCGGCTGCATTTATTGTGGAACAAAGAGAAAGACAGGGGATACTAGAGACAGATTAATTGTTAAAAGGTCATTAGAGATTCAACGGCGACCTATTAAAGAGGTGATATGCATCTTAGAAGCAGATAACATATCGAAATGAACTTTACAATCTCGATTATACGGGGAGAAAATTTATAGCGGCCGACTAGCGAAAAAAACAAGATTCACCGAGAGAATGAAAAGTATAGAATTACAATGAGCGAAACAGTATAGAAACCTCACGGTCGAGGAGTGGGAAAAATACGCATCCAAAAGATGTCCAGTGATGAATCGCATTTACAGATGGTAACGGGAAAATTTCCATTTCTTTAGGTGAATACCACGCGAATATTTTCATGAAGCAGCAGTGATTAGAAAAGCTTAAACTTTTTCTAGGTATTATGATTTGGTCCTGGATATTAAGAAAGGAGCTAGGTAAGGTATTATGTCACGGATAAATGAACCGAGTACAGTATAAATCCGTAATGGAATCAATACTAATTCCATACATTAATTCTATAAGTTCTGTAAATTATGTTTACAAATTTATGCAAGATGGTGCACTACACCACACAGCAAAATCAATAAAAGATTTGTTTTCTGACAGCAACTTGCAGGTGTTGGCGTGGCTAGGCAACTCTCCAGACCTAAACCCAATCGAAAATATATGGAATAGTTTAAAACGGATTGTTTACTCAACTCCAAATCCGGCTCTAGCTGTTTTAAAACAAAATATTCATGATACTTGGCGCAATAATCAGGATTTGAAGGAATTAGCTGCGTCATATTAGAAGCATGTTATTGTTTAAAAATATATATTAAATTTTATATTATAATGTTAATAAACAGTTGTTCTCGTCGAGTTCATATTTTGTCTTAGGTGGCCCTAATTTTATTGCGCAGTACTGTATATATTCGTTGAAGCCAGTTATGGAGACTTATTCATCAAACATTATTAACATATAAATAACTATTTTTAAATTATAAATAAAAAGAGGAATAAATTTAATAGCGTTCAGTTCAAAAATATGGTTCACATTAAAATCTAACTGTGACAGTTTCATTGAAATAAACATATGTGTCAGAGAGTATATATGAAACAGTAATACAATTAATTGTATCTTCCAACTGCTTTTGTACTGAGAAATGTCAGTGGCCTTGGTAAAAGAGAATACGGCCTGCGTATGCTAAGATCATCGTGTTTTGTTTACAGTAAACAATAGAATCCGTCATAATTCGTAAGCTCTCCGTTCTATGAACTCACAATTGGATTTTAAATTATAGTTAATCACATTGTTGACTTTATAATTTTGATTTTTCATTTGCATATGAAAATAACAATTTTATTTAATAATGTAATTCAATTAAATTAAATCTAAATCAACACTCCAATTAAGATTGAACTGAAAGAAAGGTCAAAGGAAAAAAAAAGGAAACAGCAAATGTTATATATTTATTTGTATTTTGTATCGTTTCTTAGTTCCAACCTCGTTTGATCCGCCTTTTAATCAAATTAATATAGGACGTCCTTATTGTCTTTAGTTCTTTTTTCGGGGACCTTTCAATAATTGGTTGTGTCACTTATCGTTTCAAATATAAAAGGACCGACCTACCTAAATGCACTATAAAAATAATCAGTCGATATAATACTAATTTATTAGGTGTTTCATTATTGTAAATGGTTTTTTTCTTTGTTTCACCAACATTTTATATGTGTTTGCCTTTTATATTTGATAGAAATTACGTTCGTTTAAATTACTTTACAAAAATTCTATGAAATACGTGCTTTGTTTGCTGTAACTTTCGATTTCGTCGTTTCATGATGTCGATGCTCAAAATTTGTAGAAAGCTTTCCTTTTTTCTGATTAGCAATTGTTTCTGTTTTTAGAGTTTAGAGTTGACTTTGTTTTATACGGTCCACGTATTGGATCCAATATTCTCTTCACTGTTTCGACACTTTTATTTCCATTTCCCAACTCCAGTTAGAATTATCTGATAATATAAGGGCTAAACTTCCAATACTGTCAGTCTCATTTGTCAACAGTGGAAAAAATCAAGAAATAATTTCATAAACTAAGAGGGATGAAAGGTTGTAACCAAAATAGTGAAAGTATAACATTAAAAGAATGCATATTGCTAGTCAAGCATAGAAAAACAAGATCCAAATGCAGCTGACAGTTTTCGACGAATATAAGTATTAAATATTGAAAGTTTTTAGGTAAATAGTCCTTAAATTGGATACACCACCGCTCATAAGTATTTGGTCACCCTTGTTTCATTACAGTTTCTATAGAAAAGTTGTAATTATAAAATTTAGTGCTGTAGCAAGAAATAGTTTCATAGTAAACATTAAAATCGATAAAAGCTTGTTCAAAAATAATTATGCGATTACCCTATTATTCACAACGAATGATAATACTCTAATAAAACTACAGGTAGAATAATTGTACTTACGGGATTAGATCCCTCAATTCTTGGAAATTTTCGATTGTTATGATTTTATTTTAAGGTAGGGTGTTATTGTATACTATTAAGTATTTATACTTGGGTATTTTGGTAAAATTTCAGTTAGTTTTTGCGAGGTGCTTATAGTGATAACATCGTGTGTTTCGAAGAAGTTCAATCGGCTAGAAATGCCTAAACGGAAAGAATTGAGTGTAGAAACACGATCGTTTATAATCGCATACTATAAAACTGGTAAAAGCAACCGCGAAATTGCCGCAGAACTTAAATTAAATTAGTCCACCGTGGGTTATATCATCAAAAAACATCGCGAATGTGGAAGTCTGTTGAGCAGAACTGGTGGTAACAAGCAAGAGAAATAGATGAAAAACAGCCCCAGAAATCACAGCAGAAATGAATGATGTTCGTCGAAAACCCATAAGCGTTTCCACAGTTAAACGGCGATTAAAAGGAGCCCAGTCTTCATGGACGAATTGCAATGCGGAAGCCGCTTCTATGCAAGCAAAACAAGCAAAGACGTTTAAAGTGGGCACACGATCACCAAAACTGGACCATACAAGACTGGAAAAAAGTATTGTGGACCGATGAATCCAAATTCGAAATTTTCGGTTCACGAAGACATGTTTTCGTGAGTCATGATATGGGGGTTGCTTTTCTGGATTAAATGTGGGCAATCTCGTAAAAATCAAAGGTATACTAATAAAAGAACAGTATAAGCGCATATTACAGGAAAACGCAATCCCCTCTGGAATTAAAATTTCGAGCCAGAATTTTATCTTCCAGCAAGATAATGACCCGAAACACAATTCCAAACTATGCCGGGAATATTTGCAGAAATTGGAGAACGAGGGAACCATGAAAGTTATGGTGTGGCCTCCCCAGAGTCCTGTTTTAAATCCCATCGAGTTGCTGTGGGAAGGACTTGACCGACAGGTGAGAAAATCGGCCCCCACGTCTACTGTTAATATGTGGAAGAACCTGGGGTAAAATAAAAGCTGAGACATTACGAAAATTAATCGAAAGAATGCCTCGATTGTGTGCTGCAATAATTAAAAATAAAGGAGGGCATATAGATTAGTCTAAAACTTTGATAAATATATTATACAACAATTTATTTTAGATGTAAAAATATATATTTTTTATATATGTAAGTAATAAAAAGATATTAGTATTTCAATATTGATTTTTGTTACGATTTGCAGGTTAAATGCGAGTGACCAATACTTATGAGCGATAATGTATGTCCAAACTATCGTCATGGTGATACCATGTTTAGTGAGTTTTGGCCAAAAGTATGAGAAAATGATAATTTCAAATATAGAGGCATAATGGTATTTCTTATACAAAAAAATTCGGAAGTACATAATGCGAAGCGAAGCAATGATAATGCCATGCTGTATCAAGACGCCAAATTAGATATACAAAAAGGAGTATTTTAGTATGATCGTTTCTTTACTTTAGAATAAAACGTCAGTTACTTTAAACAGTTTTTTTTCTCTCCGATTTTATGTAGTTGTTACAGTATGGGTTAAGTCGTCAAGAGTTGTTTGACGGATAGATATAAATCATAGGAAACCAGAAGTCATATGAACAATTTAACCTCTGGAGAAATATAATAAAAGGTTTTACTAAAATATAAATAACTTGGATAGAAGGAAATCAATTGCTCTACCACTCGATAACGATAGGTGCTGGAAAATGTTATTTTCAAAGTATATAAACCAATATAGGTCAGTTCTTTCTTTTAATGTTGTCATTTCAAGCTGAATATTGTACATATTGAAAAGTTTCGAAAGTAATATTTCCACCTGAGGACGCTTCTTGAAATGCTGTATAAATTTAACTTTTCTTTTTGAAGGAATAAAGGGCCCCCATGTCGACATCGATTAAAATAGAGGTCGCTGACGTTGCAATACTTTGCTGAA
The DNA here is from genome assembly GCA_031893035.1 of Dermolepida albohirtum. NCBI lineage: Eukaryota > Metazoa > Arthropoda > Insecta > Coleoptera > Scarabaeidae > Dermolepida > Dermolepida albohirtum. Next base: position 12,220 of record JAVIWB010005940.1, on the reverse strand, counting down.
TAATTATTAATAGTTTTAATATTGATTATTGGCCTATATAAATTCCAAGTTACTGGCAGACGGTATTTCAAGAATAAATAATTCCTTTTATGTGACTCGATTTCTAGGTCATTATTCTCTATTTCTGTCATTTTTGCCAAAAAAAAAAAACGGAAACACAAGCGAATTTGTTAAGTCAACAATTAAAGTGCCTCTGTTAGTAATAACTCTTAATTAAGAAAATATTTTCCATCTCGGTTTTTCCTACCTCTACACAGAATGGATGTATATATTTTTCAGACAGATTGCTTAATATAAATGAGCCTAATGAGATGTACTGACTTGTTCTTATATTTTACGCGTTGGAATATTAGGATAAAAATTCGTTTCATATTGTTAACTTTTATTATTTATTTTGTACATTCTTTTTATAATATAATTATAATATAAACTTTTAAGTTTCGTGGACTTTCGCGACAGCCGTTACTAATTACGCAATCTCATATATTTTAATACTCGATTGTTTCTAGCGTCGAATGGATACGAATTTATCTGTGGTCATTTTATAAACAAAATATTGAATAAACATGAACAAGCTGACGTTTTCATATATCAAAAGGCCCTGCTTTCTAAACTTAGTTCTCTTGGATTTACCTTGTCTGCGATTACAGTAGTAACATATTATTTACAAAGCCGTTTTTTACGAGAATTCGCAACCACGCCTGGGGTGCCATAAGGATCATATTTAGGATCTCTCTTTTTCGTCACGTAACGTTATTTACTTGTTTAACTACTTAAAATTGAAATTAATTTGTTTGTGTTACTTTTTATTTTTCATATAATAATAAATATCTTTATTCATCCAAAAGAAGATTCCTTTTACAGGGAAACAAATACACAAGATAAGCAAATTTTAGAATCCGAAGATATTGAAGACTCGACTCTGGCTAAATAAACACTATATGCGATCTTGGACATATGTATAAAAATACGATGATTCTAAGGGCAAATTAGTTAATCTTCGAATGTGTTTTACTTTAAAAAATATATTACAAGTCTTTCTCGTTAAATATCCTTTTATATAGAAAAGTTAACGATAATTTATAGTGCCTCAACGTGATGCTTTTCTTTAAGAGAAGCGATTACAAATGAACCTTCCGTAGTGCTTTAAATACGTCCCATCACATGAAAAGCGCACAAAAAGTTATTCCGTTTAAAATTAAGCACCCATAATATAATAATTTATTCCAATTTCGTACCGACACAAAAAGTATTGTTTGCCCTTACACACAGAAGTTGGCAAACTAAAATTAATTTTATTTTATACAAACTCCCGGTAAGAAAACAAGTTTAATCAATTTAAACAGCGAAACAGAATGGTAATTGTAACATTTCGAAACACCTGTATGCCATGTCATACTGCTCAACCGGGGAGTTATATTATTCAGTGTAATAACCTGCAATAAATACACTTCCCCAAAAGTTAAATTACATTTTGCTTGTGTACTTCATGAAAGTTATTGTCAAAAGCAATAACATCTTATTTTATGTGCATTTTTGGGGGTGTCAAAAAGCGTTATACCTCCTTTAAGTCATTTCATTCTTACTCGTAATTATGCAATGAAATCCTTCATTTTCTCACCAATGAAATATTTATTTTGCTAGTCCCAGTACGCAATGAAATGTGTCTTGTTACATAAATATTTTATAATTATTATTTTATGAACTTAATTACATACAAATTGACGTGAAGCAGATCCATACGTATCAAATTTACTTGCTTTGTAGTTGTTGCAAATATGAATAAACTTGCTAATGATTAGCATAAATCTATTAAATTTGTACGTGTCTGGATTCGTTAATATTGTCTATACCAATCCATCCCTTTCCGGTTCTGCGGCTTTTAATAATTTAGACAAAACACCACGATTTTATCTGCTTATATATTTAATTATACAAACACCATTTCATATTGTAAATATATTAAATGTATACCGCATCCCTTCTATGTCACATTAAAATATTGACGGCTGCTATGACTATCAATACATTATTTTAAAAAAAGACGTCTTTTCGTTTCGAGTTTGAGAAAAAGAATTGATTTTAGTCCGGCCCATATACTTGTTTACACGGAACGAATATACCTCAATACATCGAAATGAATAATACGTTTATTGGCACAAATAATCTTATATATGTATGTATATATATATAACTATAAACACCGTATTGTAGGTATATGTATGTTTTTTTTGTTTCGAGAAGAAAGAAAAACACGAAATTCTATTTTTATATATGGACTGTAGGCAGAAGGCATATTTCCTTAACGGAAGATTATTATGTATAGCTGACCCAATTCGACAATTTTTCTCGAGATAAAATGAAAAATTTTTGACCGGTTGGTACTCAAATAGCGATACATTAATGTCGATCATTATTACGACGTAGTATAAGATGAATCGCGGAGTTATTCGAATAAAATCAACGATATCGGTGCAAGGTAATATTATTTCTATAAGAGGCCTTCAGCAAGATTATATAACGGGTGTTTTTCTTGCTTGAGAACTTTAAATGATAATACAAGACAGAAATATTGTTGGAATGAAATTTTTTTATCATAATCTGGTAGATAATTTCATGGCATTTATTTTTTAAATATGATTTCCGGCATATGTCCGCCGCGCCTACGAGTTACATGGTCCATTCGATCAGTCAAATTTTTGACTACTTTTTCCTGGCTTGAATATTGGCTTCCAATGCTTCAAGAGTTGCTGGTTTGTCGGCATAAACCAATGACTTAACATGGCCTCATAAAAAGTAATCCAGAGGCGTTAAGTCGCACGAACGAGGGGACCAGTGAACAGGACCACTTCTGGAAATAAAGTTGTCACCAAATTGATTTTGTATGCGCTGTATGGCAAGTTGCGCTGTCTTGTTGGAACCAAATGTCGTCGATGTTCAGCTGATTAATTTTTGGAAATAAAAATTAATAAAATTAATTAATAAAAAAAGCATGGCTCGATAGCGCTCGCCATTCACCGTAACGGTAGCTCCTTCTTCACTTAGAAAGAAATAAGGACCGATGATGCCGCCAGCGTGTAAACCGCACCAAACAGTCAATTTTAATGGATGTAATGGTGATTCGTTAACGGCTTGAGGATTGTCTTTGCTCCAAATACAGCAATTTTGCTTATTGGCGTAGCCGTTTAATCACAAATGAGCTCCATCACTAAACACAATTCTTTGATAAAAATGCTCATCTTCGGCTAGTTTCAAATGAGCCCAATCAGCAAAAATGCGACGCAAACGATGGTCGTTTGACTTCAATTCTTGCACGAGTTGTATTTTATAGGCACGTAAGCCAAGATCCTTACGTAAAATTTTCCATGTAGTCGAAGGACAAAGGCTACCAAGTTGAGAACGACGACGAATCGACATTTCGGCGTCTTCTTCAATACTTCGCGCTGTAGCAGCAATACTCTCTTCGGTAGGCACATTTCTTTGTCTTGTTGTTGGTTTTGAATCGAGAAGAGTAAAATTAGTGCGAACTGCACGAATTGCTTGCTCACTAGGCCGATTATGTTGACTGTAAAATGGACGATGTGCTCTATGAACTTCGCGAACAGATTTTTTTTTCAAATTACTTTAAAAATAGAAATGATCAAATTTATAATTGTAAAAATTATAGATTAAATGTTTTGGAATGATTCAAAAATTCTCTAAAGCTCTTTTTTCGACACACGACTCCTAGAATCAATGTCTATAGCGAAGATCCTTCGTTTTGCAAGTTAAACGATATTTAGGAATAGTAAGGAGAGAGAAGGGCAAGAAATAGTAAAGAAATGTAAAGAGATCCAAATAAATGCGCAACATCCATACAATGAAATTATATTTTAAAATTTTCAAGAACCACAAATACAATTATGAAATGTTAATCATATATAAAATTTCAATAAACAATTTAATGTTTATTTTATTTTCCTGGAAAGGACGCGGAGCCCTTGGGAAGTGAAGGCAAAGACCTCAGGCAGCTTGAAACAGGCGTCTGAACAATATCCTACCAAACAAAAATAAGTGGAGTCTCGTTCAAACGTTCACAAAAAAATTTGTGGAGGATCCTTTCGAAAATTTCCAATTCCAAAAAACATATCAAGATTAACATATATACGAAAGAGTATTGATAAAATACTTAGCCTAACATATTAAACGCCACAATATTTTAAAACGAAGTTTTGTGTATTCAACATAAGGTATTAATAGGTATGCGTAGTGCTTCTGCAATAGGCTTGAGCCCAGTTCGTCGATCTTCTACAATAATATCATTGACGGAGTCGATGTTTTCTGAAACGGTCACAGAAATTGGTGTTCACCTTCGACGTCTGCTCTTCCTCTTTTAAATTACACAACGCAATTTGGAATAGTGTAATATAAAGGACACTTAAGGTTTCTGTCGTGTCAGTAAAATTTTTATATAAACTTTTATAAAATAAATACTTAATAATTGATCGAAACTCGATTTTTTCGAAATCTACCTTTTCCTCAGATAGGCCGTTTTCAAAAATTCCTGTTTTATTACCAACTTATTACTTAGGTCTTCGTAGACTTCATCTATGAATCTTCTTCTCGATCGGCACCTTCTTTTTCTGTCAGTTTACAGTAGGTTGTTGTCATTTTATCTTTATTAATTCTTATACACATTTGTTTCTCCACCTCCTTTCTGTTCTTACCTTCCTCCATGTATTTTCCTCATTATTCTCCCCATTAATTTAGTTTTTCGTTGCTTGTCTTTTTCATATTAAGATCTTACAATTGTACATACGATATTTTTAACCTGTTCTAAGTTCAACTTATTCCCAATGCTTCTTAAGAATATAATTATGATAATTATCTAATTTGGGTGTTGAATTAAAATTTTCTGTTACATAATCATTTTTAATTTTCTTGAAAAACTTCTCACAACTAATTTTAACATTAGTAACAGTCTAGCTTGTTCTTGTGAACTAAACGCCAATTCAACACTAGTTGAAAAACTGATCAACACCTTGTATGATGCTAGAACGTATGTAATAAGACGTAAAAAAGAGCTCAGTCCACAGCCCATCGAAACGTTGAATAAAGAAAATACTTACAACACGGATTACATGTAAAAACTGAACTTTTTCGTTTACATTTTATTTAATTTACTTACCAAACCAAAATAAAGAACACATTTGGTGTTTATTAAATAGAGTTTTTATAATTAAAATGAGCAACGGTTTAATCAACTTAATTGGATATTTTGGAAATATTAACAGACATTCGTGTTTGGTTATTGTTTTATTTTTTTTTTCCATGGAGAGAAATTTGAAACAGTACGGACACGTTTTTAGTGCTGCTGAATTATTTGTTGCTATAATTTTGAGAAATAAAAATGACAAATCTGATAATACTATGGAATTTATTAATGTAGTTTAATTACATTTTTATAGCAGAATATGCCGCAATAAATCACCAATAATTAAAGTACACAGTGCACATACATACATACATACAGACGTACATACGTACACCCGGTAAATACGTTAGGATGGAATTTTACTTGAACCATTTTTGCTAGGTGTTTTTATATGCGAATATTTTGTAGTATTTTTATGGGACGCATAATTAAAAATTAGCGGACGCGCTGTACAGATATATTTCGAAATGTAATATTAAAAGTCCATATTACATACTATATTGTTTTAAATTACAATGTATGCCAAGCTAAAAGGTAACAAAGAGTAAGGTAGAATGAAAACACACTCTATTTTGTCTATGCCATAATACTAAAAACAATTACAGCTGCAATGACAATAAAAAATAGAAAATATTTTAGTATTATACGGATGCAAGTAAACACGAGAACGCAATGACAGAAGCGGAGATGAAATAACTGAGGAAAATAGCGGGAAAGACAAAAATGAATAAGATAAGAAATGACCACATTAGACAACGGCTAAATTAAGAGGACATGGAAAGGAAGAAAAACAAGAGAATATTGAACTGATTTGGACACGTAACAAGAATGGACAACAACCCACTGGTAAAAAGAGTAATGAAAGCAAGTATAGGAAGGAGAGGGAGAACGAGAAAGACATGGATACAGAAGATAGAAGAAATGGGAAGACGAAAGGGAAGAAACACTAAATAAAATGAAAATACTAGCTGGTGATCGGAAAGTGGAAAAATCCGACGCCCTCATGGGGCAAACACAATAGAAGAAGAAGAAGATATGTGAAGTGCCTATGTATATCACTTATTTTAAGTTTTCAGGACAAATCTCTTATCACTATTCATGTATGTCGGTTATAGTGTTTCTTAATTGGTCGTTAAATAAAAACATCTGATTATTATTTTGTACGATTTACTTACATACAATACATTATAAATTTTAAAATGTAAGCAAAATAAACTATGGATTGGTGGTGTTCGCGGACCGGTGTCAATCCGTGAGCCGGATTTTGAAGACTCCTGGTATATATAACTCAGAAATTTTTTGATAAAACTCTTGCTCTCCGCACGAGTCTAGAACCCGCGATTTAATACTGACCAGACATGCGTCTTTAAGACCGCGGAGAATGGTGAATTAAGAGTCTTCCGATGTACCACAAATATCTGTTTCTATAAAGCAATTTATTATAGAAACAGATATTTGTGACTTAATAGTTATATACAAACCAAGTGCGTGGCTTACAGCACGAGAGAGAGAAGTGCAGCGAATTCACCCACGTAGTTTGAACAATATATTTGTAACAAAGAAAATTTTATTAATAAATTATATGTGTACAACTCGCTAAAATTGGAACCTCAGAATTTTTCCTTTTTCCCAATTTGAAAACTTGGCTCGGTGATAAGATATGTCGGTCAAATGAGTTGTTACAAGGAGAATATAAAAATAAAATAGTTTTTCCCGTTAAAGTCACTAGCGGACCTCTTTCGTACAACTGAACATCTATGTCACGAAAATTTAATTTTAGAAATGGCCAAAAATCACAAGAATCCATATGAAGACAATAAGCCAAATAATCTGTAATTGGATCATCGCTTTTTTGGAGACGGATAATTCTGCACAGCCATAACGAATTCGCTTATCTCTTCTTCATCATTTCTTAATAATGTAATCTTTAGGTTACCATCATATGTTCTTCCGGCTACTAGCATTAATCTTTATAGTATTTCGTGTAAATGTAACACTTGATATGTAGTCAAGCAAAATATACATCAAACGAAGAAAAAATATACGAAAATCGACATGGTGGAATTCCATATTATTTTTTCTATATTTGAAATCCAACATTTACTGTACGCGTGCTTAGTTCGCAGAAGCTTAATATTGTAATTGTAATTTACTAAAAGCTATTTTCGCTGGAGCAATTTCATCGCTTAAAGGTGAGATGAAGAAAGACATCTGCCCTAATTAGTGTTTCATAGGACAAACCATCATTGAAAGAACACGTTTTGTTTGATTTTGTTTTTGTCTTCTTTAGACAAAGCTAGATTTTCACTAATTACGATTCATCTTCTCTTTACCTAAAGATCGACGTAATATCCTTTAAGGTTGAATAAAGTTTAAAGCGATCGGTGGGTATGCGTTAACATCGGTGGCTTACTTAAACCACGTGGTCTAGTGAGAAACTCAAGCTTATCTCTGTGAATACCGTAACAGTATGTGCATGAAAACGTTGCAATAAGCTACACCGATAACACAAAATACACCGCGCCATGACCGCAGTACAAGATTAACGGTTTATTAGTCGAAAATTTCGGTCTGGATATGAAGCGCTTCGATATATCTTAGATTAACTTGATTAAACACCAACAAAAGAGGAAATATGAGTGCTTTCTGTAGAATTGATAGCATTCGCAATACGTTATTAAAGGTAAATTTAATCTTCAATGGGTACACGGAATTGTAAATTTGGGTTTGGTATATTTGCTGGAAAACAAGTTTTGTGCGTTATTCGAATTTGACTTTTCGATACAAACTGCAAATTAATATCATATTACTATTAATATATTGGTAGGATTGTTCTAATTATAATTGTTATCTTTTTTATTGGGAGCTTTGACCATTGGGATAATAAAACATTTAATTTATCTTAACGACGATTCGAGGGAGGGGGTCACTTCTCTCCAAGTTTTGTTTTCTTTAACCTTTTACAGTTATAACATACGTTGCCACGTGTGAATAACCGTTCAGTTTACATCAATTGCTAAACTAGTACTGTAAAATTTACAAACACAAAAGACTCCATTCTAATTCGCACACTGCAATGTTTGACGAATACTACGAAAAGTTATTAACTTATGATCTGAATTATTTATGCAATACATTTCCGCAAATCTCCTTTGAATAATTAATTATTAAGCTATGTAGTTATATAATTTGCTCTGTTCAATAATTTATGTGGACTTGTAAGAAGTCCGCCACATTGACTGTAATAGTATTTCCTTTTATTAATAAACAATGTCTTCCTATAAATAAACAGTACAAGTGCATGTAGACATATTTCTTAGATGGCGTACTCTCCCGAAAGTTGAAGTTGAAATCTTTTTAAGTAGAATCTTTGACTGAAATCTGGTGTAAGTCACATTGTTCACTTAGCGAAAAACTAGGATGCACTCAAAACTATAAATCGCGTTAACTTGTTTCGATAGCGTTTATAGGTCGTGAAGACTATTACACTAAAAAAAAGTTTCTTGTTAAAAATAACTTTTAACCAGTTCGTTTTTGTACGTTCTTTTTTGTCTGGTTTAGACCGTACAATGACTTACACCGAAATAAAATATAATTTATGGTCTTAATAAAACATGAATTTGATACAGGGTGAATTAAAAATAAAAGAGAAAATGTTATTTCTTTAAATATATCTAAATATATCGGAATATATTATGGGAGATTACGTGGGGGACAGATGGCAAGAAAGCAGAAGCCAAGAGATAAATAGCACCCTAAATAATAAAAATATAATTTTGAGAGATTAGAAAATTATATCATATATATTTAGGAGTTAAAATTATAGAGTAAGTAAAGCAAAATCATCTTCTAATTTTCCTCTTATTTTCTTCTCTGGAATTCTACGGGATGTCTTTGCAAAATTGCCCAAAGAAATTTTAATACTGTATAATTGTCATATTTCTTTCTGGCCAGCAGAAACCGAAGGGTTTTTTAACATAAAAAAATGAGGAAATAGAATATTCAAATGAGATTCTGCAAATTGGAGAAATCGATCTTGAATTTTGATAATCAAAATTAAGGATTGGGGAAGGAAGATACATTACACATATCTGGTCTAAACGAACAAATAAATGTGATGTTGTATAAGCTTAACTATCAAAGCACAAACATTACTGTAACTGGGGAATAAAAAAAGATATCAGAAGAAATTTAAAATTACTACACAATAGCAAAGAGATTAGCCCATGATAGAACTAAGCCAATAATTAAATTGGTAACCAAAAGAAAAAGTCCCTAGGGAGGGAATGGATCGAAATATATTGTCCGCATGCAATATCTTGTTGTCAATTCATGAGCTTTATTTAAAAAATTAGTGAAAAATCGAATATTAAGCTATTAAATTTAACCGTTAATTATTACATTTCTTATTTCGACTGGCTTTATTATTATTAATACGAAAAAATAAAAAGAAACAGAAACGTATTTCCCTGATAGTACAGTTGAAATTATGAAATACCACGTTCAATATGCCTTTTTTCGTCTCCCAACGCGGTGAAATTCTTCCAGATAATTCTTATCTAAGATGGTTTTTACTTAATTTTAATTATTAAGGCACGGCCTACAATGTTAAAACTTTGATAACTCTGGCTGAATTACGCCTAACTTTATAAATAACATTCTCTTTGTTATGTAATACAGGAAGTCGACGAAAACCGGTTCTAAGTCTACCTAAATCGTAATATCTTCAAATTTTCTTTTCCCATAAAAATTATTAAATATTAAATTTCAAAATTTATTTTTAATTACAAATTACGATGAACATTTTTGTTTAGGAAAGGTTAAAAAATTCGTTAATTATTTTAACAGCGTCGCGTTGTTAGTAATCTTGTTTTCCCTCAAAAAATTATTTTTAAAGGTAATTATTTTTCTGCAACGTTGCAACGTACTATATGCCATAAAATAACTATCGGATATGCTTGATAATGCTTGTATACAATAACTTTTAAAACTCCTCTTGTCTTCATTTTTGCCAATTTAAATCGACTTATTCTATTTCTGTTCCTAATTTACTTCCACCATATTCCCTTTGACCTTTACCATTAGCATTTTCGATACCTTTATATATTTTGAAACCAATATATTAGGAATCATCTTCCAGTTAGTCTTCAGTCTTCAGATATTCCTTCTTTTTTCAAACTTGGTCAAATTTGTTGTTCTATTACCTTTCCTAATTTCCTTCCGCCATTTTCTTTGATTTTCTTTTGGGACAGGTGAACTTTCCTTACACCTCAACACAATTACTTTGAAACCAATAACTCCAAAATCGTCTTCTAGTTCTCTTCTTATTTTGTTCTTATATAATTCTAATAAATATTTTTACATAAACATTTAACGAAGCTTCATCAACAGACACTTCAAAATTAAGATTGCATAATTTATTTATTTATTTGTATTTACAGATGCTGATAAATTAGTCTATTTGTTTCCGTGCAAGCATATTATTTTGAATACAACTGTCCTCTCTCGATAATCTAGGTTTTCTCCGCTTTTTGGAGATATTTGAAACATAGCGAAAAATAGAGGCATCACCGGTTTTTTAGTGTAATGCACTAATAAAATTAATAATTTTAAATATCGAAAATATGAATGTTTACAGATTTCATAAAATTCAGATTAAAGTCTGTGTCGGTAATGGGAAGGAAAAAGTTTGTGTTAAATCTAGTAGATAATTTTAATAATTTATGTCTTTCGCGATTTAACCTAACGAACTACTTATATTCTAACAACACATGAAGATGATAAAGTGTCATCTCGAAAGAGAAAATTATATTTGATTATGATTATAGCTCGTGAACTTGCGACAGTTTGTACTTGTAACACCACGTGGTCGGAGTTTTTCGACGCAGGAAGTCACCCTTTCCCGAAGATTATTTACACCCAGTTTCAGGCGCAACGGTCTTGTCCAGTAAACAAACGGATATTGAATAAGTTTTTGTGGAATAGGAACGTTTTAATGAACTTTTATACGTTTGTCTCTGGAAGGATCAATCTGGAACTAGGAATATATATATATATATATATATATATATATATATATATATATATATGTATGTATATATAGTAAGGGCCGTAGTGGATGTCGCGGTGGGGGTTGCGCGTTAGTACAAACGTTTTGAGGAGGACGGAATATACAGACCTCGTGGTTCACAACACTCTCGCATTTAGAGTTAGAACAGTGCTTTGGCCGTGACAGTTTGTATCGCCCTTACGTCAAGCACATGTCCAAAAATTCGTCTACACCAAATTAGGCGGTGAAAAAATTTTTCTTTTAATAATATTTTTATTATTATTGCTGTTTTACTATTGTAGGGCTCTCAAACAAAAATATTTTGTAGTTCAGACGTGTAATTGTGGTTAAATATTTCGTTTCATCTTCCAATTTCTAACTTTTTTTAAATTTCATTTTTGAATTTTTTTTTTTCGTTTGTTGTTGATAATTTAAATTTCCGATTGTACGTTGAATTTTTGTTTTTGGTGGAAGGTGGTCGCTTTCAAAAAGCGGCAATGTGATTTTTGAATTCAGTTGCGAATGGTATGTATGGTGTTGGGTTCCTACTGTGGCTGCTGGCCGTAGTTGGCTGGTTACGTGCCAGCGAATTTCCTGAACGCGAATGTTGTGACTTAGAATATCCACTGCCTCACTCGACAACAACCACAACTTCCTCAACAGTTGCGACGTCAACTGGTTCAGGTAGGGTAGAAAAATTAAGAAACACAAAATTCGAATTTAGCGAAAATCCAATTAGAAACCAAAGTAAAAGCCAACGTAATTTTAGATATATTATTTGGAAATTTCAAGTTTCCAAGGTGTAAATTATTGTTAAAACCCATCCCATTCATCTTACGCGACCAAAGTTACAAAAGTAAAAAGATTATGCGCGTAATTGAAATGTATCATGTTGTATACAAGAAGAAACTTACCTTTAATATTGGAATGCTGCCTTCCAGCACCAAAGTTTCTTTCCTGCAAAAAAAGAAACATCA
>JAVIWB010005939.1:0-84856 GCA_031893035.1 Dermolepida albohirtum | reverse complement strand
GAACTTTGAAACTCAGGTGGCCGCTTTAGTCAGGTGGCCGTTAACACAGGTTTTACTGTATAATAATTCCAAGATACATACATACGAGGGTAGTTTGACAAGTAGTGAGAATGGAAAAGAAAAACGAATTTTTGAAATATAAAATAATTTTTATTTTTCAATATATTCTCCTAAAAGAGCAATACATTTATTCCAACGGTGCTCCAATGCCCTTATGCCATCTCTAAAATGCGATTCTGGAAGGCTTGCAAAATACTCATTTACGAAGATGATAAGCTCGTCGTTAGACAAAAATTTCTTTCCACCTAGTGCCGTTTTCAATTTTGGAAAAAGGTAAAAGTTGGAAAGGGCTAGATCCGGCGAATAAGGCGCATACGGTACTAATTGGAAATGCAACTCGTGGATTTTGGACATCGCAACTGTGCTGGTATGCGAGGAAGCGTTGTCTTGGTGAAATAGAATCTTTTTCTTTGCCATTCCTGGCCGTTTAGCACAAATCTCAACATTTAATTTTTGTAGAAGTTCTGTATAATATTGTCCGTTTATTGTGGCACGTTTCTGAAGGCAATCAATGAGCAAAATGCCCTTTGAATCCCCAAAAAATTGATGCCATCACCTTGTTTGCCGATAAAGTGGTTTTCGCTTTTTTAGGAACTGCAGAACCACGTTCTAACCATTGTTTCGACTGTTGTTTAGTTTCGGGTGTACTGTAGTGTATCCAAGTTTCATCGCAAGTAACAAATCGCCTACAAAAATCAATCGGATTCCGCTTATAAAGGTCCAAACACTCATTGAAAATGCGCAAACAAGTGAACTTTTGATCAGTCGTACGCAATCGCGGCACCCATCTTGCCGAAAGCTTGGAAAGGCCCAATTCTTTCGTTAAAATGTGGTGTACGCGTTCTGTTGAAATGTTTACCATGTCTGCTATGTCTTTCACTTTGAGTTGTCGATCTTGCGTAATAATATTATGGATTTTTATAATAATTTCCTTAGAAGTCACGATTTTGGGTGCTCCAGAGCGCGCTTCATCAACACAGCTTGTTCTACCACGTTTAAATTCATTTACCCATCTACTTATTGTGGAGCAGATTCACCTAATGTTTCCCGTAACTCATCTTTTATTTCGGTAGCTTTCATACCCTTAATTACGAAGTATTTAATCACCGCACGATACCCTGCTTTTTTCATTTTAACAAAACGACGTGTTGCTTCTTTTTCAATCAGTTGTCAAAAATAAACTAATCAACCGATTTATCTAAATATCGGTATGTAAACGTATAAATAGGCAGTCTAAATTACAGTGCATTTGTTTTACCAATTAGAGCGCCACCTATGTGTCATTCTCACTACTTGTCAAACTATCCTCGTACTATTACATATTTTAAAACCTGAAATTAACATTCCAGTTTCCCATAAAGTATATTTTCTTAATAAAAATTTAATTTTACTGACCAACATAGTTTCACGTCCTGAATTAAGACCACGTACAGTTTTTATATTCTCTAATTGCACTAAAGGTTTTTAGGAGATATGTTTTTAATTGTAACATGTAATTTCTTACATTATCGAGTGACGAGATTAGATAAAGAAAATATAACATTAAATTTTATTTAATTTTTCGATTTTTCATTTATATAATAAATCAATTTTATCATTTGTTCTGATGTTTCGCAATTAATTTGATGATTATTGACAATATCGCACTTTTAAGCTTATAAGTATATACAAAAAACGAGCCCACGTTTTTCGTGCATTCTTATTATAAATTATTTTTAAAATTTTTATAATTGCTGTTATTAATTTTTCTGTAATAATAATATTGTATATTTCCATAAATTAAATAAATTTTTAAAAAAATTATAAAAATGACAGGAACAAGAATTTATTTAAAATCTGTAAAGCATATTTTCAATTTTGTATTGACATTTAAACGTGTACTATATATTAGCTAATGTAGGCAAAAATATGTTTAGAATTCCTGTAGTTAAATTCAAATAACAGATTTACTAATCTAGATAAACAGGTGTTTAATAAATTACATAAGCTTTTATATTTACCTGGTACGATAAACAATTTAATTTCCTACATAAAATTTTTAAGCTTCAGTTTCAAGCCTTGTATCTTCCGAAGGTTAAATCATTGTACTTCCGAGTTTACGGTACCAAATATTAATATAATGTATATGCGCGTTCCAATATCTATTATTGAATCAGGAAACCGTTTTTAACTGTTATGACTTGTAAAAAGAAATTCAAGTGTAGTGTGTATTCCTTTGCCTATCTGATCAGTATTGGTATGTTGGTCGGTGAAAAAAATGGGTAACCCCAATGATATTCTACGTACTTATTAGGAATGTGTTCTAAAGCTCTGTTAGAAATACGTATGTTGTAAAAATGTACATTAATTTTATATAGTACTAGACATTTATGCGTATATACACGTACATAAAACCAGTAAAACCGTTCGAGCAGATTCAAGTATCCGATGGACGAGTATTATGAGCAGAAAGGATAAAATAGATCTGTGAGGAAGTTTTATTTTAAGGTATTGAATTAGAAACTTAGTTCCAGTTAAATCTCTTGGCTAAAGAGCAAAAATCATGATGAAAATGAATTATAATCATTTCCTCGAGGTGGGTGGATGCACGCTATCAATTCTAAAACTTAATTATTTGAGAAACCTCTTTTTAACATTTTCAAAAGCAAACAGTTATGGATAGACAAACAACCGAGGCATATTAAAATTTAAAGGTTACCAAAAAAAAGAACAGAGTTTCTAATGATGAAAGATTAGAAAATTTTTTGGACAATCTAATTATAGAGCTGAGTATTCGAGTAATTAAGTTGCCATTTTCTTTCAAGTCAGCTAATGTTAACGTGCGTTTGAAACGAGTCCAAGAACGAGTCCACCTGTACTTTTAAAACTTCTTGACTGTGAACACTCAAGATATGTTTCGTAAAAAAAAGCTTAACAAAAATGCCCCTTCAAAGAAACATTTGTACGTAAAATTTGCTAGACGTCCGACAGCCGTTCTGGAGGCCAGTGTTGAGAGATCTTGACCGACCCGTCGCTTGGATTTTGGATTATGTGGAATTTCATCGATATGGCCGACAGTGAGTTGGAACCAAATTATCATAAGTGGTGAAGCCCAAATAAAATTGTCAGTTCTACGGTACCGAAAATCCTCAATTAATTCATGAGGAACTTCTCCATGATCAAAAGATGACAATGTAGTAGGACAATTGTGCGGACAGGGCCATCGGACCCTTCTTGGAAAATGACGATGATGTGACGACTACCGTTAATGGTGAACATTAATTGACTAAGATTACAGTATTGTTAATGCTCATTGTTCATTTAACTGCTGGTTTCAACAAGACAGCTTTCTTCTGATCATTTAATTTTGAAAAATGGTGATTTTGACTAGCCACTGCATTCGCCTGATTTAAAACCTGACTTTTTCTTATGAGGTTACTTAAAGTCAAAGGTCTATATAGACAATCACGAATTCTCGTTGCTCTGAAAGCGATCATCTAACATAAAATAGCCGCTATATCGAGAAAAGCACCCGGGAAAATGACAGAAAATACCGAAAAACGGGCATATTACGCAATGTGAGCCAAGGCCGACCGCTTGCGCAACATCATATTTGCCTATTCATTTGAACAAGAAACAAATTTTTTTTTCAAGATATTTTTCAGAAGCAATGGATGAGGTTAATATTGGTACACTATCAAGGGAGTTAGAAAATTGGAGGTGAGTATCAATTAGTAAAATAAAATTATTTCAGTTTGTCTGTAATATGAACGTCGTCGATCTCGTAAGAGATACAATTACTATTTCTAGACTGTTATAACAGCTCATTATTCTATAGTCAAACGAATTATATTATTGCCGTCCTACTTATGAGTAATGTTTATGTTTTGAAGTTCGACACAATCTTAGAACGCCGCTGTATTTCAAAAGATCTCCAGATCGTCTGTATAGGCTAGAACATTCCCATGTTTCATGGACAGGAGATGATTGACATTATGGACATTAAGTAGAAAAGAATTTCTGAAGAAAAACCGAAAGATGATGATATTTTCGAAATCGATAAGAGTGGCTAAGAGTGTCAGAAAGAACGAAATCTTTCAGCGTCGTTGTCCGATCAAGCATATGAATCACATAACCACGTAAAATAAGGTGTATTCTCATTCATGCGCAAGTCATTAAACAACTCTGCAATTCTTCTAATAGATATACATACATTTGTGTGTGCGAGTGAGCTTTGATAAATAGATTTTAAAAATTGTATTTTCACGTTTAATAAAATAGTTAATTTAAAAAAAGCTATCAAAACTTGCAAAATGTGTCATAAAACTATTATATAACTAGTATTCATTATGAATGTTCTTAAAGTTCATTTATCTTAATGAGAATATGATGTAAACTAAGTTGTTTTTTAGGTTAAGTTAAATAAGTATTAAATTGCAATGACAACTTACAACAAAACTAATATTTACATTATGTATGTTAAAAAATATAAAAAACAAATGGTACGTATACAATACTTACCTTATAAACACATCCATACAGAGTATTTAATCATTTTTCGTTTTATTTGCTTGTCGTATCTGAGGAAAAAGTAATAGTATGTGAAAGAGACAAAATCAGCAGATACGTTAGCTGTAGTAGTCTGAAGAGGAAAACGATAGTGTACGAGTATGGTAGCCTTTATTTTTTATTACAAAGAAAGTTTAGAATTATTAAGAAGCTTTGTTCGCGATAAAAGCTTCAGCGATAATATAAGCATCCTTCAGGCATTAAAATTTAGTAACAATAATTTCTCTCAGAGAATTGTAAAACTTTTATCGCAATTTGAAATACAAAAATGTGTTTCTTAAGTATGTATATGAAAGTGTGTCCTGATTGATACAACATAATGCAAGATACTCTGCATTACAAAATTTATAAGAATTATGAAAGAAATTACCATCACGAAGGCGGCATACTAAAGCATATATTGCTGTTCTCTTAAGAATAGTAATTTTGTGTATTAGTTCTAAATATATTGTAGTTTTGTACAAATTGTAAGTAGTTTCCACAAAAGTCTTACATCTTCGTCGTTTACAAATTAATGGTAACTGAAGAGAAGAAAACATGTACAAGGTTTTCGTTACGTCTTATCAAAAAACCTGTAAATGAATAGAAATATTGGATTTGGTAGGATAGACTATATGAAATACAGCAAAATTAATTCTATTCCATGAATCACTTACTTACAGTCTCTAAGTTTTTTAAAGCTGTTAATTTATTTTAGATAATCTAAAAAGGGGACCAAAAATTTGATGTTTAACAGTAATTGTGTTTATATTTTTTTAAGTTCTTGTTAATTATAAATGCCAATTATTTTAAGCTTTTTTTTATGTTCGAATTTCCATCGTCATTGCATACAATTGAATGGAAATAATAGTTTGTTTTTTTGTATTTATTATCTATTTGTATCAAAAATACAAGCGGTTCTCTGTAAGCAGTTGTTCATTACATTGCTTATGCTTTATATTAACGTGTGGTTACTAATTTGGGTATAACAAGGTCATTATAATTCCTATTGTATTTTAAAACGTTTAAATATGTCAAAATTTGGATACTAATATAATACAAATTATTAAGAGGACAAAAAAATCGCTCAATAATAGTCAATGTGATTACTTAATTTTCGCTTCTTTTCAAGAAATATATCCAATATACAAAGGGTACTAGGAAAGTTTTGCAATACAGCTTTGTTTATTTAATTTTTTCAAAGTAATTTCCTCTACGCTCAATAAACCTCTCCATCCTCCGAAACCAATTTTTAAACTAGCTCTGCCAAGTTTCGCTAGGGAGTAAAGTACACTTGTTGTCCCAAACCCGCAGAAGGCCCTCATCACAGGAAAGCCGCCTCCCTTTTAGCTTCATTTTCACATGCGGAAACAGTGCAAAGTCGCAGGGTCGTGGTCAAATATTAGGTGCAGGCTTTGGCGCGGTGACCTGGAGCATTATCGTGATGGAGGAACCAGATGTCCATTCTTGACTTTGGCCGCAGGTTCTTCATAGATCCAATGATTTTAAGCAGGCACTGTTCAGTATACCACTTAGCTGTGACTGTCTTCTGTGTATCCAAAACGACGCGTTCCACAATTCTACTCGATTTGAAAAATACAGCTATCATTTTCTTCTTTACAGATCGGGATTTTCTGACAACTACGGGTGTGTCCTCTTCATTACAGACCCAAACTTTGTTTTGAGCTTTGGTCGGCACATCGTAATAGTACAGCGAAGTCTCGTCACCTGTCACGATGTTGTTCACATACCGAGATTGTCCCTTATTATATATATTATGTGCAAACTAATAGCAGCAGCTAAAAGAAACAAAATATTTATCTGATACTAATCAAAAAATGGGATCAATTATTATAGATCTTTGGAAGTCTGTCTACTGCTAATATGTTTTTGTTAAGAAATGGCACTTTCCTTGGTATTCTAGGGCACAAATCAACTTATATCAATCTAACAGCAGAAGCGTTAATATCAAGTCATCATTTCTTCACTATTATTCAAGTAGTAGAGGGTTGACGCTTTGCTGTTCTATTAATATCTGTCTATTTGTGCAGATGTCTTTCTAATTAAAAAGTGGGATTTTTCGTTGTATATCATGTTAATATATCATAGTAATTCATCGCTATCTATAAGTTCTTGAGATGAACTATAAAGAAATATAATGAATAGAAATTTAATATCTGTTTCAGAGGACTGCTATTATTACGACTGTACATGCGCAAATATTATAGCTACATTGAATAAGATCAATTGATTTAATAAATTACCTTTTACTACAGAAGAAGATGTTCTGTTAATGTTTATAATATATTTTATGTTATAATTTGCATTTCTGTTTCGTTTTACTTTCATCATAAAGCATTAACATAAGAACAGGTGACGTTTGTACCTGTCGTACCTCGCAGTTGTTTTACAAAACACCTGTTGTATCACGTGCTTTTTAACGAATAGGCGAATATAAACAGATAACGTACAAGAGGAAACTGTAACTTTTTTACACACAGTTATTAAATGTTAATCCAGTGGTTTACGAGTTTACGCCAGAGCTTTGTGTTAAAGTTAAAAAAATTAAATACATATAAGACAAGGCTAGTTATGTATCGGTTTCAGCCAATGAATTTTTTATACTGTTATTTATTTAGTACTGTTATCTCGCAATACGATATGTATCCAAAGGCAGTTTGTAGTGTTTTTTTAGGATAAATAATGATATTTCGGTAAGGCGTCTTAATTTATTCGAACATTTATCCAAACACAAATATAGCGTAATTGAAATTATATAGCAAAAAAAATGTTCAATGGAATTAATACAATTTTTTAATTTTTATTTATTTGATTTTATTTTGTTATATTTAGCTTGTATATCAAATGATACAAAATTATTGAAAACAAACCATTCCAATTAAAGTTCTTTTACTGTACCATGCTTGTACTATCTATTATTAATTTCCTATACTGAATTTTATACATTTATATATAATTATAATATAAAACATACAACGGTACGTGACAATTATGTACATACAACCATGCTCAAATGTATTAGACACCTTACGAATTTATGTACATATAGTTTATATAGTTTAGTCAAAAGAGAGGTGAGGAAAATAAAACTGTTGTGAAAATTATGTACAAAGTGTTATTTAGTAATATAGTACAATTTATCAATATTTTGTCGCTCCGCCCTTGGCCTTAATGACAGCTCGCACTCGTCGAGGCATACTTGCTACTAAATTGTAACACTCTGCCGGTGGTATTGCAGCCCATATTTCGCGAATTTTTGTTGATAATTCTGCTGTTGACAGGCATTTATGTTCCGTGATCTTAGTTTTTAAGATATGCCACAAATTTTCAATGGGCGACAAATCGGGACTTTGTGGCGGCCAATCCAATACCTCCACTGTGTTTTCCTCGAACCAACGCATTACAGCTCCCGATTTGTGGCAGGGCGCATTATCTTGCTGAAAAATGTATTGTGGAATATCCTGGTCGAATAGTTTTAGCACAGACGGTTCTAATACTTCCTCCAACATGGCTAAATAGCGTTGGCTATTCATCCGTCCATCGCACAGGTACACTTCTCCAACACCGTATGCAGACATACAACCCCAAATCATGATACTACCACCTCCAAATTTTACTGTGGGAATGATACATTGTGGTTCTCAAGCTTCCCCTTGCCTACGCCGAACGTATAGCGTCCCAGGTAGTCCCCAAAGCTGCCAGGCAAAAGAAAAAAGTTAGCACTTAGACAGGATTAATTTTGTTTAATGTTACATGTACACTGAATTGCATATAACGATAAGAATATTAGTCATGAAGATGTACTTACATACCTCGATATTCGATTCATCAGACCAAAGAATCTTCGACCACTTCTCGATTGTCCAATTTTCATGTTGTTTGGCCCATAAATACCGCTTCTTTTTATGAGCGTCAGTTAAAATCGGTTTACGTCGCGCTTTACACCCTCGTAAACCAGCACGCTGGAGACGCCTTCTCACTGTTTGCGCAGAAACTGTTACGCGATAACGCTGTTTCAGCTCACTGGCGAGCTGTTTCGACGATTTTTTCCTATCACTGAGAGCCAGTCTTTGTAAAATTCTGTCTTCTCTAATCGAGGTACAGGGTTTTCTGCCACTTTTTGGTCTGTTAACAAACGACCCACTCTCCTGATAGCGACTAATAGTTGTACGGACTGCACATCGCGAACATTTTTTTTGCAATTGCAGCTATTGATAACTTCTGGGAATGCAGTAGCACTATTTGGGCGCGTTCCCCTACCGACAACTCGCGTGTTTTAGGCATTTTTCTTCAACAAATAACTGACACAACGTGAAAAAATAGGATAATCTAATTGATCTCTACCACAAACTCACAAACGCACGTTGCTCACACACTGCTAGAATGACACTAAATTTCTAAAATCAACAATTTCCCCTTTCCACATATTCTTTTCAATGGGGGATTAACTAGGGTATTCAAAAACGCATTTCTGTAAATACCATTAACTATTTTTACGGTCAATTTCTGTCAGACTGGGATAATACCGAGAATAAGGGTTTTTACCTGGGGTGTCTAATACATCTGAGCATGGTTGTACATGTAATATTCTATAATTGTTCTACAATTTAAGTTGTATGAATTAGCAACATTCAATTTTTGGTTACCACCCTTAAAAGTAAATTCTACTTTATCATAATAAATTCGGCGAAAGATTGTGTAGTCGATTTTGATCCTTTAGTCTTTCCAAAAGTCCCGAAAAAAAGGTATGAAGTTATCCATATTAAAATTTAAACATCTCTGAAATAATATTTTAAATTAATAATATTATTTTAAAATGAAGTTTCCTAATTAAAAATAATAATAATTATTTCATATAAAATTAAATTATTACTTTTTTGTTTCGAATCTATATACAGCGATTTATATTCTGTTATCTCCTGGACATATAAAGACTTTTTTGATAGTCATAATAATTAAGTTGTGTTCGAGAGTTGTTTCACGTATATACACATACAATTATAAGACTGATAAGATAAATTTTGATATTCTTGTCACTAAATTGAAAAATTCTCCTTGACGGTAAGTTATAAACGTGTCACATAAAAATGCAGTACGTTGTCCTAGCATTAATTGAATAAATTTAAAATGTGTAGCATTCATTTAAAGTACACAAACTTCAATAATGTTTTAAATTCACGGACACTGTATTTATAAAGAAATAGTTTTAAATTTGCTAGCAAAAATCTAAAAAAAACTTTTTCATTCGTTAATAAATTATTTTACTTTTAAGAACAAGAAAATTAACAATGTTCAATTGAGAATACTGTACCCTTATTTGATTAACTTTACCACCTCGCTTATAAATTTTGAATAAATATTATATTTTGAGCAAAATTTATATTATAAAGATAAGAGAGCAATTTCTGATAGCAATAGGGAATATTAAGCAAAGTCAAGAAAATAGAGCCGAGATTAGAACGTTAAAAAAAATTCACTAATGGACAAAGTTGATCATAGTTAACGGTAAATGATAATTTTACTAGATAGTATTGAAAGTTTAAAAAAATCGAGAGCGTGTATGCACAGCCATTACTAAACGAGTTACAAAGTATTTTTTGCTTTATTTCAAACTTTTCACTTACGACGATGGAAAGTAAACCGACTGTTGCAATTTTCAAAAGTTTAAGAACTGCAATGTTCACAAGTTAGTATATGGAATGTGATCAAATAATTAAGTAATATATGTATATTCATTATGAAGACGTAATAATGCAGTCGGCTGCTAAAGTAAGAATCAGAAAATTGTATCAAAGAATCAGTAAAGACTAATGAAAATAATTTGGGCGGAATTACAGCATTATCTGAACGATAAAGGGCTTTAACGAAGTCGGCAAATACGATATTCACTTAACCCCATTTGCCCAAAAAATATATGTCTGGCCTTCGTATCATATTTTCTATTGATTTCTATAATTGAAAGGGTGTAGAACTTAATACACTAAACATTAGCTCTTTTCTTTAATAATTCATAACAGGAGTTTATTTCTTAAGTGATTAAAAAATTGGTCAGCTACACACTACCAAATTTGAATTTTCATTAAAAAACTTTTGTTTCTAATTAGGACGGAAGTTAATTATTTATCGTAATATTCGCAATTAATTATTTTTTATTATTTGACAACGGTCAACCTTTTTCAATCTTGAGAATTAATTTATAGAAGCCTTTAATACTATTGTCAGCCTTAAAGATACTAAAAGCGTGGGATATAATGACATTCCTATTAAAAATATTATCAGATATATTAGAACCAACAATTAGTAAGTGTTTAAAAACAGGCGCCTTTCCCAATAACTTAAAACAATATCTAATAGATAAAAAAAGGGAGTAGAGCCAACATTACAAATTATGGACCGCTATAAATTTTTACCAATATTCTAAAAGTTTTTCAGAAAATATTATTTAAATATATATTCCATCCTGAACAAAACTATATCGTTCACCAAATACCAAAATAGCTACATTTGGGATAGATCAGCAACTACAACAATACGCCGAGCTTTACTCAAGTCATTAAAGGTATCAATAACAATCAGAGCTGTAGTTGAAACGTTTATGGATCCGACAAAAACTTTTGACTCGATAGACTATATTATACAAAAAATTGAAGCGAATTGGTATTTGAAGCACTAGGTTAGAATTGATAAAATTTTACCTACAGAATAGAAAGCAGAGTTGTTGATTACAATAGTGGGGCATTCTCTAATTGGTAAAACAGTTTTTTTTTGTCGGTAACATAATGCCAATCATTGCAACTGCCAAAGATTTGATTGAGGAAGAAATAACCAACTCACTGGTATTGATTGGTGGTTTACTAGAAAATAATTTAAATTTGATCATAGTGAGAACAAATTTAATTATAGTAAACATCAAAATTTTCTAATGGAGACGTGTGATTGTGTGAAGTTCTTGGCATTACAAGTTGATTTCCAAATGTATTGTAAACACATTGAATACCTAGCGTATTTATTTATATATTATAAATTTTATCTACTTATATGTGTTCGTTATGTATGTACATACATACGAGGGAGCGTTTTTATATTCGCGGAATGGGGGACAAGGGGTGGAAATAAAAAAACCAATTTTTTTTTCTTTTTCAATATATTCACCTGCAAGACGGATACATCTTTCACATCTTTCAATTAATTTATTTATACCTTCATAAAAAAATGATTTCTCTTTATCTGCAAAATACGCCGAAACTGCCTCCTTGACTTCATCATCGGCAGTAAATTTTTTACCCCGCAACTCTTTTTTCATTTTCGGAAACAGGTAATAATCACTCGGGGCCAGGTCTGGGCTGTAGGGTGGGTGATTCACAATTTCGAAGCCCACCAGGGTAGCAGGTAGCAGGGTAGCTAACGCAACGCGGCTCTTGTGGACGGGCGCGTTGTCGTGCAAAAGCAGAACACCTTTTGTCAATTTTTCCCGTCTTTTCTCTTTAATGGCTTCTTTTAGTCGCTCTAATATTGAAGCGTAATATTCTCCGGTTATAGAAACACCTTTATCTTTATAATCAATCAACAATATTCCTTCCGAGTCGCAAAATACCGTTGCCATGAGTTTCCCAGCTGATTATGACACTTTAAATTTCTTGGGAGGTGCTGTGCTCTTTTTATGCCACTGCATGGAGTCTTGTTTGGACTCAGGTTCATAATGATGAACCCAAGTTTCGTCTCCAGTAACAATTCCACTCAATACACCATCCTTGTCTTCATTACAGAGGTCCAAAAATGCACGCGAACACTCTACGCGCTGTTGTTTTTGCGGCGGCGTGAGCATTCTCGGCACCCATCTTGCGCTGACCTTAGACATGCCGAGATGATCGTGTAGGATTTTAAAAATTGTTGTATCAGATACTCCAACCATTTCTGCGAGTTGTTTCTTCTTTAGTCGAGCATCTTCGAGTACAATTTGTTCAACTTTTTGGATAAGTGCTGGCGTGGTCACCTCAATGCTCCTGCCCGGCCTCGGGTCGTCTTCAAGGGATTCCCTTCCTTGTTTAAATAAACTATGCCACTTGTACACCATGGTTTTTCCTGGACAAGAGTCGCCGTAAACCAATGACATCTCGTTCATTATGGTCGCGATTGATTTTCCTTGCCTGGTAAGGAACTTTATAACGGCACGATATTCGATTTTTTCCATATTTCACTTTTCACTCCTGATTATGTTACTTGGTTGACGATAGCTCAAAGACTAATTGTCTAATAACAATGAAACTTCGTATTTATACTAATCACGGGTCGCTGCACAGGCCACGCCCCCAATACGCCTACTCACCCCTCTACAACCCGCTCATTCCGCGAATATAAAAACGCTCCCTCGTACGTGGCTAACGATGTTTCAATATTTATTATTTTTATTATTTCATGTTTTTTTTTATTATTTAATTCAATACATGTGCATGTATTATATGAACAAAGAGATTACTATTGCTATTGATATTGCCATTTGGTAGAAAGATAGTGGAGAAATCAGGTTTCATAACTCATAATAAGTTTTTGTAAAAACTCAGCTTGGTTCTTGTTGAACAGCTTGACGTTGGCCTTTTTTCACATTTTTAATTACAATTCGAGGTTCTCGCCTTGCCGACAATTTGGACATGACTAGTTGTATGTAAAAATATGATATACGGTCGATATTCTCACAATATTAATTCTTCTTCACCTTCGTTGCTTATACCACGTTCACTCCTCCAAAAACTAAATGTTAGAGTAAATTACGAATTGCGAGTTTATGCATTTTACGTTTAGACACTTTATTCACGCAGCTGTAACTGTAAGTAATCTTCCTTGGATATTTCAAAGGTACTATTACTAGTCACTTAGCACCTCTTACTTAATTTAATACATTTTAAATAACTTGTAACCAATCCTACCTTTTTGTTTAATTTTGGATCCACTTGTTTAATATATTTCGATCTATATTCTGCTGAATAAGCTTATTAACCTGCGAAATAAATAGTATACCAGCAACGTTGATATTTTAATTATTCGGGGTTGCGATTATTGTTGAGAATTACTGTTTATCTTTTAAAGAAATTCAATTCTCACAAATTTTTTGTTTTGTGTTTTTCTTTAGACAATGACCTCAATGCTATTGTTAAAATAGTGAATTTCCTGAGACTTTTTTATTTGACTATTGACAGAGTAAAACAAAAATAACTTCAATAGTAAAGATATGCTTGCGTAATTTTTTTTTATATTATAATACAAGCCACAATTGACGTTAAGCCGCTTGGGGATGCGAAGGCATGGATTATTATTATTATGCCATTGTCCCCTGTAATTGACGTTAAGCTGTTTGGGGATGCGGAGGCATAAATTATTTTTATTATTATACGTTTCGGTAAACATAACGACGATCTGATTGTTCAAGATTAATTCTTTTCATCAATATGATATGGAGTATGATTGAAGGAGACCAAAAAATAAATAAGGAAAGTATTCATTATAGACGCTCAAGTAAAATTTAATTTAAAGAATTCTTTTACACATGATTAATGTCAAAGAAATGTACTGCAATTAACGCCAAATGATTACAATATAAATGAATAAAGTATAGATCGAAAAGTTACAACATGTAAATTACGAATTTAAAATGAACATTAGTATTGTAAAATAGGTTGCAAGTAGTAAAAAGAAAATAATACTTACTGTTTAAAAATAGGATTACGAAAACACCGTTACAGTCTTTAAAAAATGTTTCTAAAAAAAATTATATTTGCAAAAAGCTTTTCGAACTCAAAAGCATATAATACTTTCGGAAGATATTTCCTTTCAAGAAATTTGCTGAGATAATCATTACTTACTACAAAATTATCCCAAATGTGTCAAAAGAAAAAAAATTTTTTCTTAAGAAGAAGAAAAAGTAGGTGCACTAAGACATCTGGAATTACTTTTACTATTTTCACAGATAAGACTAGTATTGATAATTGCATTTCAAAATGCTATTTTGCATTCTATCACATCCACTCCCTTTTTATTTAATTTACTCTAATTAGTAGTATCATTAGTAGACATATCTATACCATATGTTGGTTGGTATGAAGCATTTTACTTATTCTGGTGTAGTATGATTTGAATAGCACGATTTTAGTTATATTTTAAAAGTTAGTTAAGTCATAACAACATCGAAGAGTATTATTCCAAACAATATTTGAAACGTTCTTGGCGATATTTCAAATACGATTTTGACGTCTTTTTGTTCAAATATTACTTTCTTTTATATACTAAATCTTTATGTAATTTAAATGATTTCTTTATCACTGCCAATTTCTGGATTGCAAAATTCAGATATCTTATTGATTATGTCATTTATCAAGAATAATTTCCAATATTTCAGACAAATATTACATCTTTTTGTCGGATTCTTTTAAAAATTAATGTAATAAATATGTTGGATTAAGAATATGTGTTTCATGTATTTTAAATGTGTTTATGCTTTAATTATTTTTCTTTTATTATCTTTGTTCAATTGTGGTTACCTTATAAAAGTATGTTTCTTCCACTTATACGACACAGTGAGGATATTATCAGGTTCTCTCTTTGAAAATTATTCTGTATAAATTGCATGAAAATTGTATGTAAAAAATATATTACACTACCGGTCATATTTATTTGCCCACCCTTAGTTTTAGCCAAAATTATTAAACTATCAACTGTGTACTGAAAATTTAATTATTGTACCAATACAATAGTGTAAAATAAACATAAAACAATTATATTTTTCTTATATAAAAACTTTATCATTAATTATTATTAAATTTTGCTCTCATCAATGTGCCCACCTTTATTTTTGATAATTGCGGCACATAACCGCGGCATCCTTTCAATTAATTTTTGCTGTGTATCTTCTGTAATTTTTGCCCAGGCTTCTTGAAGTTGTTCCCACAGTACAGTGGTGGATGATAGAGCACGTTCTCGAACCTTCCGGTCCAATTCTTCCCAAAGAAGCTCTATTGGGTGCAGATCAGGATTTTGAGCTGGCCATACCACTATAGAGATTTGCCCTTGCTCTTCTAGTTGACGCAAGTAATCGCCACACAATCTAGAAGTGTGTTTCGGATCGTTGTCCTGTTGAAATACAAAATTTTCGCCAAGAATCCTTAGTCCTGAAGGAACAGCGTTATTTTCTAAAATTTCCTTGTAGCCTTCTTTTCTTAGGATTCCCTCAATTTTGACGAGATCGCCTACAGATCTTCCACCAAAAAAAACCCCAAATCATTACTGAACCTCCTCCATGTTTTACGGTAGGCGCAATACATTCCGGCAGTACTCTTTCTCCTGCGGATCTTCTTACGAATATTCGCCTTTTACTACCGAAAAGTTCAAACTTGGATTCGTCTGTCCACAACACATTATTCCACTGATCAATCGTCCAATTCTTATGTTCTTTAGCCCAATTTAGTCGTTTTATCTTGTTTTGCTGTCGTAGTAGTGGTTTTCGCAGAGCAATTCTTCAGTATAAACCCACTTGCCTTAACCTTCTCTGTACCGTGGACCTACTAATTGGTTTAGCACGCGCTCTATTCATTTCAGCAGCAATTTCTGGTGCTGTTTTCCGTCTATCGCGTCTACTTATCCGTATTAGATGCCAGTCATCTGCAGATGTCGTCGCTTTGCGTCGTCCAGATCTTCTTTTGTTGGAAAATGTACCACTTTTTCAAATTTTTTAACGTTATAATCAACGGTTCAGCGATTTAATCGTAATTCTTTTGAAATTTCGCGATTACTTTTACCCGTACCATGATAAGCAATTATCATAGCACGCACATTCCTTCGTCTTCGGCATTGCATTAAAATATTCACAATAACTCTCTATTTCACTGTTTTCGCAACAAAAGATGAACGATGACTGACATAAAATTTATTTTCCTTTTTGAATAACACATCCTAATATTGTAATTAGTTAGTACAATAACACAATATTGGTAATACCTTTCGGAAATGCAGGTAAAACTGTTAATACTGTAGGGATTGGCCTATATAATATTTATGGTATTTTTCCAATTTATCACACCTTTACGATATATCATAAACAATTTAAGATTTTCGTAGAAATTCATATGGAATTACTTCCACTAATAATATTGTTGAATAATTATAATACAGATTTTTCGAAAGATAATCCGTATTTCAGGAAACACACAAAATTGGGGTGGGCAAATAAATATGACCGGTAGTGTATATCATTGTCTGAGTATTTTTTCTCTTTGTACAATTTTAATAGTTGTGCTATTAAAATTTATGTTCACACAAAATAACCGATAACCGTCGAAATAATAGTTTTGTGCTTTGTTTCATCGTACGGATGTTCTAATAATTAAAATTTTGCTGTTAATAATACCTTCGTCTTCAGAATCTGTTATTAGACTGATCCTCTTCAAATAAATATCTGAATGCCACATTTCACCCAGTGAATTTGTCGCGCCACCCTTCTATAGTGGCTTCGGAAAAATAGAACGACTATTATTATTTGAATAGCGTGTTTTACAGATTAATTTGCCAGTTTAGAAAGAATTGTTTTGGACAGGCTAAAAGAATTATTGAACTCGGGATAAAAAAGCACCGAAGTAACATACAAAGAAAAAGAATTAGGTGGTCCACACCTATAAGAACATGCTTGCAGGAATACCTATAAGGTAGACATAATTTGTAGAATGTTCAAGTGAAAGTAACCACTGCAAATCCAAATGGTTGAATAATATTTATTGAATAGATTTTTTACATTGAAACATTCCAAGAAAGACAATTTTTATTATAATTTGGTAATGTTAGATTTCTCTAATTTTATTTGAGAGCACTAGCTCAACATCAAAAAGAGGAAAATGTAAACTGGGTATCAATATATATGTAAGTATGTCTGCATAGTGTTCATAAATATAATTTAATTTATTTAGGATGGTTTCAACAGTTTCTTAGGATATGAATAATATACTAACGTCAATGGTTCATAATTGAAAAGTTTAACCTCTTTAAACGCGTGATTAGAATTTTAAGTAAGCGTGTGTTCGACTAAAGAATTTGTAATAGTTGTCCTCTTGTTATTGCTTGTCATGACTCATAAGCGATAAAGTAAATGATAAAATAATTGAACTCATTGTTAATGCTAAACAAAAAGAATAAAATTTAACTTGTTTATTTAATCATTATTTATTACATGATTAAATTAATAATTAAGATTGCAATAAATTTAATAAGAAACTTTTTTCATATGCATATTTCTACTGCATTCAATTTTTACACTTATCGTAAGTAATTACTACATATGTAGAAAACCCTTTCTCTAATATTAGTATATGTACGACTATCAAGTGCTTCTAAGATGTATGTATACATAAGAAGTGATAACATACAGACAATATAAAAGTATTTCTTATTTAAATTAGCTAAAATTTAAGAGTCATCGTACTAATTTTTTAATAATTAATAACAATAGTATTAGTCTACAAATTTTAACTGTTTTTAACCATCGGTAAAAAATTATTTTTTTTAAAGTTGCTCCTTTATGCTAATTTCAAATTTGCTAATACTTTTTTGTCAGGACTTAATTCTTTTCACATATGCATATGTATACGTATTGTAGAATGGTACTAAATTTGACAAATGTTTCAGATTAAGTAATGTTTCTTTATTTTTATATTCCTCTAAAACTTTGAAAACGATGTTCCTTGTAACACCTCCAAAGAAAATTATGTTACCTTCTGTGTACGCCATATACAAAGGGTACTAGGAAAGTTTTGCAATATGACGCAACAATGAATAGTAGGAAGCTGTTTGTTGCTGCATGTTGAGACATGTTCATACGTGCATAGTAGCTGCCGCGCCATGTCGATGGGCTCAGTTATTCATTAGCAGTGAGAGAGTGCTTGCGATGGCATCGTGGTCACGAAATGAAATAAGGGCAGTTTTGCGTTATAATTTTGTACATGGTTTAAACATAGACCAGTGCTTCGAAGAAATGACTCTTGCACTAGGTGATGTCTGTCCACATCTCACAACGATGTTCAGGTGGTATAAAGAATTCCAAAGAGGAAATTTAACTGTGGAGGATGATACGAGGTCGGGAAGGCCACGAACGTCAGTTACGGAGGAAGACGTTACTACTGTCAGGTAAATGCTTGGCGAGGACAAGCGAGTGACCTGCCAACGGATAGAGAGTACTTCAGGCCTAAATGCACCAGCAATTCGTTCGATTCTGCATGATCATTTGCACGTGAAGAAACTTTGTTCTCTCTGGGTGCCGCATTGACTGACTGAAGAGCAGATGACACGACATGTGACTTGGTGCCGGGAGATTCTAAAAAAGTTTAATAAGAGACAATCTCTGTATGTGAACAACATCGTGACAGGTGACGAGACCTGGCTGTACTATTACGATGTGCCGACCAAAGCTCAAAACGAAGTTTCAGTCTTTGATGATGAGTACACACCCATAGTTGTCACAAAATCCCGATCTGTAAAGAAGAAAATGACAGCTGTATTTTTCAAATCTAGTGAAATTGTGGAACGTGTTGTTTTGGACACACAGAAGACAGTCACAGCTAAGTGGTATACTGAACAGTGCCTGCCTAAAGTCATTGCATCTACGAAAAACCTGCGTCCAAAGTCAAGAATCATTATCTGGTTCCTCCATCACGATAATGTTCCAGCCCACCGCGCCAAAGCCTGCACCGAATATTTGACCACGACAGGATTGAAACTTCTCGAGCACCCTCCCTGCAGTCCAGAGTTTGCTCCCTGCGACTTTGCACTGTTCCCGTATGTGAAAATGAAGCTAAAAGGGAGGCGGTTTTTCAGTGACAAGGACCTTCTGCAATCTTGGGACAACGAGTGTGCTTTACTCCCTAGTGAAACTTGGCAGAACTGGTTTAAATATTGGTTTCGGAGGATAAAGAGGTGTATTGAGTGTAGAGGAAATTACTTTAAAAAAATTAAATAAACAAAGCTGTATTGCAAAACTTTCCTAGTACCCTTTGTAGTATGGATTTAAATACATTGTGAAATATACAACAATATATACAATATATAACTAAATGAGAATCTCGCACAATTTCTATTATTAGTGCAATTATATTCCCTGAATGTAATATGATATTGTGAAATCACTAGTACAACTTTTATTATCAGCGCAATTATATTCCCTAGTCTTTAGAATTGTCCACACTATATATAAACTAAAAAGTATTTTCTGTAAAAAATGTATTTTTGGAAATAGACCTTTGAGTTCTCGGGAAAGCAAGTTAGAGTAGTTGTGACTTAGTAGTATTTATTTACATTTTTAATAGAGCGCAATTATATTCCCTAGTCTTTAGAATTGTCCACACCATATATAAACTAAAAAGTAATTTTTGTGAAAAATGTATTTTTGGAAATAGACCTTTGAGTTCTCGGGAAAGCAAGTTAGAGTAGTTGTGGCTTATTAGTATTTATTTACATTTTTAATAGAGCGTGTGTTCTTGTCTACTCATGAAATTAATTAAAACCATTTTAAATGATTATGTTTAGGAATAACTGTAAGGTAGATAATTTATTATTAATACAATAGAACTATAATTAGTATGTATCACGCACAGGAAAATTAAAATGTTAGTTTTGACATTTATAGTTAACCTGCATATTTCACATTTCAGTTATTACAAACGTCAATATTATGGAAAATAATACACTATTAAATAATTTTATTGACGATTCGGCTTTAAATCCTTTAATTTGACGGTATTAAAATATTTAAACTGATAAATTTTATTAATATAAATGAGTCGTTTGACAAAGTATTATATTATGCTTTTACAAAGTCGCTATTCCTCTTCATACAGTTTTAAATAAGTTAATGCTGAATCTAAACACTGGTTAGAAATACTTCAAAAAGTTTGTAAATAGATATGATGCTACGCAACTTAACGAACATACTAGGAAATACCAGGAAGTTAATTGGAAACATTTCAATAATTTAAATTTACCATATACTCCTATTCTAAATAGATCTTATTACGTTTTTTGTAATAAGAAAATAAAAAAAACAAATACAATTTGATAGTTAGCACAGCCGACTCAACAGATTAACTCAACACTGCTGCAGTATAATAAACTTTGCCTGTCGAACTAAGAAATATCTGTCGTTGATTTTTTCTGTGAAGCGAATACAAATGTCGCTTCCTCTTTAATATAAGTATTGCTTTTGATTTTTTTGAATTTATAAAACCGTTGTCTCGATGTTTGAACGATATCATAATTGTCATCTTTTTAAGTTGATCTGTCTTTGGCAAGAGCCGGGATTTACCACGTGTGGTTCAATCAGAAGAACCGTTGTCTCGACTTTTCAACGACATCGCATTAGTTACTTTTGGAGCTAACTTATCTATTTCTGTAAATTCATTTAGATATATTTTTGAACATTTCGTATTAGAATACATTAGTATTAGGCCGTGTAAATGTATAGATACATATGTATGGTACTAATTTCTTCCGAAATTTAAATGATTATATATTAAAAAACACTAAATATGATTAGTGTTCTTGTGTTATTGTATTCAATAACATGATATGTATCTAGGAGTACAAACTCGTAGAATTCCCACATAAAGACATATTAATTTCTTTTTTCTTTATGTATTATTTAATAAAAAACATGTTTATCGTCAGTCGTGAGTTTAATTGTTGTTTACTTTCGGAATTTGATCACGTACCTACATCTAAAAGAATGAAAATCTGGTCGGATCTGCCAATGATGTACCCATTTCCCATAAACTGTGGACTCCATTTGTGCGTTTCGGTTTTGTCAGTCCATAGATTATGTATGAAGAAACGTAAGCAAATTCAATCACTAATATTACAGCAATGAGAACACCTTTATACTGTAATAATAATTCATGTTTTCACGTTTATAAGGATTACTATATATAAAAGCTAAAATTCATAACAAGAGGTGTCTTTATGTCAATTTTATTCACCGTGTATAATGAAATAGACCGAATTTTCATCAAATAAAGTGAACACAGTGTAGCTATAAAATTATATTTTTCTGTAAATTTTAATATCTTCTTTGATTGTACAGTCAATATACGCGTACCTATGTACTTGAAAATGATTAAAAAACAAGTATTTGTTTTATCACTAACTTGTATGTTTGTATATAAAATATAAGAATTACATCGCTAATCAGTTGGAATTTCTAGATTAGATTAAAATTTTGTTCCGCGATGATATTAATTCAGTTTGTGGAAAGAATCTCCAGTGAACTTATTTTGTACAATCGAGTTAAGTGAAATAAAGAATCGATAACTGTTTAAATTACTAGTTACAAAATATTAGTATTATAATATAATTATAAAATATTACCTTGAAGCAAATCAGTGATAATCAAACAAAATGGCAACGATCAAAAATATAAATGATTATTTCGTTGAGATCGTTAATGATATATTTATTGCAAAGAGGTATTTATGTATTTGTTTAAATCTATTTAAGGTGTATATTATTTTTATATGTTTACAGTATTTACAAAAGTTTCTGCCTACGCACATTTTCAAACTAGTAAAGTAAACCCATTATTAAAAATCATTTTGAAATAGTTTGCTATCATTCGTATTATTAATATTTATATTTTCAAATTACTTTGTAATTATAATATTAGCAGTTTGTTAAATCTTCTAATCTGCATAATTGCTACTTAAAGGCTGTCATTATAAGTAGATACAATAATTTATTCTCTATGTATTTCTGATAAATTGAATTATTTAGGTAATTGTAAATTTTATGCAATTTCTTACAAATTCGTGAAATTATGAAAATCTATATCTATATTTTGGTTACAGGTTTACAATTGGAAAAATTCTCATTTCTATAAATTAAAAATAATCAATAAAAAATTACAGCTCTTTGGTTAATGATAAAACTTGATTGTTACAAAACTCAAGAAGACTAAACTAAAAAGAAACTCCTGAAGGGGTATGTCATTGGTGCAGTTGCTTACATTAATTTGTAATTATTTAATTTATATTTTATTAGTTTATGTATCTTTAATTTGCGTTTCTAATAAAATATTAGCAAATATTTTTTTCTAAATTTGACTACTTTAGGGATTAACTTTCCTATAGCATGAACACTATTAGTTAATTTTGTTGTATATCTTCCGGATATACATACATATTGTGTTACACCTTTTATCCCCCGCCTTCTTCTGAAACGTATCTGGATAGAAAACTACGCTGATATAGATACATGTACCATATATGTATAATATCCGGTGCCCATTTTCTGTCTCAGTATAGGTATAACTTTCTTAGAATTGAAGATACAGGATGATTAAATTAGCAAAGTTGCTCAAAAATTCGACAAGTACTTGATAGCATTTTCAGATTTCTCCTCAACTTTTTAAGACATTTCAAAAAATTTTAAATTACCAAAATTTTCAGTAATGTATATTTTCCTAGCCACTGAAAATAGAACAACACTTAAAATGATATCTGGTAAAACTTCATGGCGCACTTGGTTTTCAAGATATAACACAAATGTTTATTTTTTATGATTTCATAGGTATAAGCTTTGACATGGTAATAACTTTTAGATTTTTTTTTATTATATCAGAAATAATTAACTTACTATTACTAGTTGAGGAAATAATAGACTTTGAAAAACTATATATTTTTATGTTGAAAAAATAAAAGAGCCAAAAAAAGATAAATATCAGGTTGTTACAAATGTAATGTCCGTTTTTTCCTTCAGTCTGAACTGAATCGCACCTGTGTGAAGACGTGTATGTTTTTGGTGAAAATTATTATTGTATTTCTAGAAAAGGGTATTTATTTTGAAGTGTGTACCTGTTCCATTTCTTGGAAAGATTAATACACCTGTCCTTGTCTCGCCTATGGAAATGCCGTCGGCAAGAGACATTCGGGCAATTTACCTCTTTCAATTTAAAAAGGGATTAAATGCGGCTGCAGCAATGCGAGAAATTAATCAGACGTTCGGTGAAACCACGTGTAATGAACGCACATTACGACGATGGTTTAAAAAATTCAGCGAGGGAAATTTTGATTTGGAAAATGAGCCTCGCGGATATGCGCGTAGCACCGTTAATGACGACGAGCTGCGTGTAGAAGTTGAAAGTAATCCGTCGACAACAGTGCTTAGCCTTGCAGAAACATTTCAAGTGTCCATTGCCACCATTAGCCGTCACCTTTCTTCGATTGGCAAAGTGAAGAAACTCGATCGATGAGTACCGCACCAATTAACGGAAGCCAATAAGCTCCGTCGATTAGAGGTGGCTACCTCTTTGGCTAATCGACAGAAAGTTGAACCGTTTCTTCATCGAGTGGTAACGTGTGACGAAAAGAGGATACTTTATGATAATCAGAGACGGTCAGGACAATGGTTAGATCGAGGTGAAGCACCAAGACAGCATGCACGAGCATTACTTCATCCGCGAAAGATTATGGTGACTGTAGGGTGGACCAGTAAGGGTATTATTCACTATTCATTTTTGTAACCTGGTGAAACCATCACGGCAGCGTCCTATTGCGCCGAACTGGAAACTATGCATGGAAAATTGAGCCGCTTGCAGCCCTCACTAGTCAATAGACATGGACCCCTACTTCTTCATGATAATGCAAGACCTCATATTGCACGACAGACAATCCAAAAACTTTCGGAATTTGGTTACGAAATTCTCCCTCACCCACCTTATTCACCTGACCTTTCGCCAACTGATTTTCATTTTTTCCGAAGTTTAGCCAATCACTTAAAAAATAGGGACTTTCCTGACCAGGAGTCTGTAATAGCAGTGTTTGAGCAATATGTGAGCCGTCAAAACCTAGCTTTCTTTTCAAAGGGAATTTTTCAGCTTCCAGGCCGTTGACAACAAACTATTGATGTAAATGGAGACTATTTTGCAGAATAAATATTTACATTTTTTTAAATTTAGACTTTTTTTATTCCTTACAAAATCGGACATTTCATATGTAACAACCTGATAAATGCAAACATAACGAAGCTGTAAAACTAAAAAAAATGTTTTGACCCTAGTTAAATAATACAACCGAAAATCCTATCAAATACTCTTCGATTTTTGAGCAATTTTGCTAATTTAAATGATTACATACGTATGAATGTATGTATATAATGTGTATATCTATGTATATATATATATATATATATATATATATATATATATAACAGTCGAACTGAAAGGCCCCGGTCTACCATAGTAAAACATAGTTTTTTGGCAAAATTCGATTTTATTATTCAACATAGTTACCTTCGAGGTCGATACAGCGATTATAGCATTCTTGCAACTTTTCGATACCATTTTTGTAGTACGAATTGTCTTTAGCCTCGAAATAGGCCTCAGTTTCGGCGATCACCTCCTCATCCCTGCTAAATTTCTTCCCGGCGAACATTCTCTTGAGGTCTGCAAACAGGAAATAGTCGCTGGGGGCCACATCTGGAAAGTACGGTGGATGGGGAAGTAATTCGAAACCCAATTCACTTAATTTGGCCATTGTTTTCATTGATTTGTGACACGGTGCATTGTCTTGGTGAAAAAGCACTTTCTTCTTCTTCATATGGGGCCGTTTTTTTGCGATTTCGTTCTTCAAACGGTCCAATAACGCTGTATAATAGTCGCTGTTGATGGACTGGCCCTTTTTAAGATAATCTATGAAAATTATTCCATGCGCATCCCAAAAAACTGACGCCATAACTTTTCCAGCTGACTGTTGCGTCTTTCCACGCTTTGGAGCCGGTTCATCGCGTGCAGTCCACTCGGTTGACTGTCGATTGGACTCTGGAGTGTAGTGATGAATCCATGTTTCATCCATTGTCACATATCGACGCAAAAACTCGGTTTTATTACGATTTAACAGCTTCAAACACAGCTCAGAATCATTAATTCGTCGTTGTTTTTGATCGAATGTGAGCCCGCGCGGCACCCATTTTGCACAGAGCTTCCGCATGCCCAAATATTCATGCACGATGTGTCCAACACGTTCCTTTGATATCTTTAGGATGTCAGCTATCTCGATCAACTTTACTTTACGGTCATTTAAAATGATTTTGCGAACTTTTTTGATGTTTTCGTCGGTGACAGCCTCTTTTGGTCGTGCACTGCGTTCGCCGTCTTCGGTGCTCATTTCACCACGTTTAAACTTAGCATACCAATCAATTATGGTTGATTTTCCTGGCGCAGAGTCCGGAAACTCCTCATCAAGCCATGCTTTTTCTTCAACGGTATTTTTTCCCTTCAAAAAGCAGTACTTTATCAGCACACGAAATTCTTTTTTTTCCATTTTTTTAAATAACAAAAGTAGCTTCACTCTTAACGCAATATCTCAGTAACTAATGGTCGGATTGCTGTCAAATTTTGACACGTTTCGTTTGAAGGTTAGTACTATCTAAAAAACATATGGATTTAATAACAGTAACGCCGTCTATGTGTCAGACCGGGGACTTTTCAGCCGACCTGGTATATATACATTTATATATATATATATATATATATATATATATATATATATGTATATATACGTATATATACATGCATACAGTATTTTATTCTGTATTTATTTAAATGTATTATATTATAAATTGAAGTGCGTGTAGTAGTATAGTATAGTTACCAACATTACGAAATTATTTATTAAAGTGTACTACAAGCAAAAATGATTTTGTAATTTATGCAACTGTACATTTAAAATACAGAAACATTTGTAATGCAAATTATATACATTGCGACTTGCTATAAGAAAATTACTAAAACAATTGGAACACTTTTAACAATTTTAATACTTTTAACATCAAATAATTTTATTTTTAATCTAATTATTGGTTGTGGTTGTCACGCTATATAGGGAAGGCAACAATATTGGTGACGGATTGGTGGTGTTCCTTAGACCGCCTTTCAAAAGGCTCAATTCTTTCAGACGTGTCAACAACAACACACGTCCAAAGTCCATTTTGGCACCGCCTGATATTGTGCCTCAGGTATATTCTTCTCGTTTAAAACTAACTACTCCTTTCTATTTATTAATATTAGAAAATGTCTGTCTGGAATGAATGTCGAATTTAATCTAACACTACTTTCATTCTATTTATTTATTTCAAACTTCAGGTAGACTATCATTTGTGCATGTTTGATTTTACTATAACGATGCTTTAATAGATTTGTCGTCTGTTATATATGCGGTTGTTATTGTTTATATTTAAAAGTATTGTACATGTTTATTAGTAACAACATTACATGCAAGTTTAATAAGTTGATTAATTACTTTCTTCATTCATGTAACATTATTATGTGTAAACGACACGCACTTAAATGAGGTCGATTAAAAAGCAGCTGCTCGTTTCATTAGCGATAATAATACAAATATAATGTTGTCACTAATTTTAGAATTTATTAAAAGCATGTCGCTCATATAGTCTGTTGCTTCTTTTGCAGTGTAACAATAATGAGGATAACGACGAAAAAACTGCGTCATGGGCAACATCTTTTGAAAAATTACTCGAGTGTAACATAGGATTGCATGCATTTGCAGTAAGTAATGAATAAAAATAAATATTAAAAATTCCTTCTATATTATAAGTATTTATCAAATACAAGTCTCATAAAATTATTCAAACATTCATTCTAATCATTAAATGATTTATTTTATATTACGTTTTTAAGTACAGTATTTACAAAATTATCGGGACTGATTCATTTAAACGACATGGGTTACCCCTCAATCGAACTTTACTTTTTTCTAGGACGATAACATTGTACTTAGCATCTGTTCAAGATTTCATGTCATTCTTGTTAGTGAGTAAGCAAATAATTGTTTTTCTGTGATTGATTGAAAAAACCGTTGGAATAAATGTATTGTTTCCAAAGGGAATTACTTTGAAGAATAAACTGAATAATAAATTTGAAAGAAGAATAAATGCTTTGCATTTTATTTAATCACTCTAATTACTACTACTAATTTTGTTAGACAGAATCACGTACTCGATTTTTCGAAATATTATTGCACATGGCTCGGACTTCATATCTATATAGACTGCTTAATGAGGAACTTTCACTAATTCAAGTTCACTTATCGAGTAGTAGATCGCTTTTCATATCTTGCCAGTGACGTATCGGCGCAAGTGGTTCTTAGGTGTTGTTAATTACATGTCTCTATGAACAATTAAGAATTTTAGATCAGATAGATATATAAAAAAAACTGTAATAAGTATGTAATATGCATGAATGTATAGTATATATTCATTCTTCTTAACCTATTTATGCTGAGAATGCTTTTACGGTAAAATTTTTTTAAAATTTTGGTTAATGTAATAAAACACTTAATCTACTTGATCTAAAGTGAAGACTGAACTAATTATATTAAAGAATGTGAACATAACTTCAAAGGTGTTATTATACTACATGAATCTGACAAAGACCCGAAACTAATTTATTTAGAGACATTTGAAATTAACAAAACTTAAATTTAATAAGTC
The DNA here is from genome assembly GCA_031893035.1 of Dermolepida albohirtum. Classification (NCBI taxonomy): domain Eukaryota; kingdom Metazoa; phylum Arthropoda; class Insecta; order Coleoptera; family Scarabaeidae; genus Dermolepida; species Dermolepida albohirtum. The sequence continues at coordinate 56,725 of JAVIWB010005939.1, read as the reverse complement.
TCAGACAGATTCAAGTTACTCCAATTATTAAATATTAATACCAACGGTATGTGAAGTTTAGTTACCCTCACTTTATATATTAAGATACGATAAGTAACGTTCTATTTGTAAATGCAGTTTAGTAGATTCTTAAATCTGTAGATGCCACGGAGTGGAGTGTGATAATATAGGAAATATTTCGTATTCTAATCAGATGACAACCAAAGAACATTACGAGAATGAATTAGTATTTGATTAATTGAATTTAATTTCTCGTTAGTATGGAGAATTCAAATGTGGACGGATTAGCCTTAGCGACGATCCAAGGAGGAGGTTCACCAAAAACGGCAGTCACTCACGAAAATGTCGCTGCTGTGCGCAAGATCATCAACGAAGATCGGACTGGACTGGATTTTAAAGGCCTCAATTAAAAAAAAATTGCATTAAGAATTGTGTATAAAAAATTAGTTTCCTGTTTGACCCGCACCTTTTGACCGAGGAACAGAAAGCAGCTAGGGTGAATTGATGTTAAACTCTAGATCGCTTCAACGCCGGAAACTCTAAAAACGTGTACAATATTGTCAGTGGTGATGAATTTTGGATTTACTCATGCGAGCTAGAAAATAAACACAAGTCGTCTGTGTTCCAAGGTGAAGAAAAGCTGACAAAAGTCATTCATTTTCGAAGTATCTCCAAAAAGATGGTGGCGACATTTATCTCCAAAGCAGGTCATGTAGCAACAATTCCTCTACAAGACCAAAGATTGGTATCCAACCATTTGTTCGCCGCAAGTCATCGCTCAGCTTCGAAAAACTAACCTCGAACGACGAATCATCCTCCACCAAGGTAATACAAATTCGCACACAGCACGCAAGACAATGAATTTTTAACGTAACAAAACGTCGAATTGTTGGACCATTCCCCCGTACAGTCTGTAAGACCCAACGATTTCTTTACCTCTCCGAAAATCAAGAACGGACTGCGTGGTCAAAGGTTCCAGTAATCAGAAGGAGCAATCGATGCCTTCAAAAACGCCATTTTGGAGTGGAAAATATTCAACATTTACGTCCTTTATCGACAAAAGCGGCTCTCAGATACAAAAAGAACACCTTTGAAAATGAATAATTTCTTTCACTTTTGAGAGGATACTAACTAGAAAGTTGTTTCAAAAATATACATATATTTTTTTTTATTTCCTATAACATCTAGGGAAAGCTCTACATCAGGGATATACATGAGGATCTTTTATATATTTGGAACTAATTTAAGAATGCTAAGATTTTACTTAATTCGAGATAAACCTTTTTATTAATAGCTGCTGAAAACCAATAACTAAATTTTAAATTAAAAATATACAAGTTCTATGAACATATATAAAATGTAAAGGATATAAAACTAAAATGACTATATTCTGTTAGATTGGATCAAAGATAAGATAAGAATAAATATAATAATTTCCAACAGCTTATGAGAAGGACGTACGTATTTGTATATTTTACGAATGCATTTATTAGATTTAAATACATAAATAATCATAACCATAATGCACTAAATGCGAAACGATGATAATTATTAGCAGCGCTTTGTATTAATTATTATTATATTGTCAGTGGGAAGGAAACAAGGTGACGTGGAAGCAGACAGTATACTTAAAATTACAGAAACAGCAGTGACATAGATCCTCTAAAACAATAGCTATGCTTTCATGTTGAACAAATATATTAAAGGTTAAGACGAATAATTTGTTTAAAGTAGTAAATATATGATGATATATGATGAAATTATTTCTAGTAATAGCGAAATAAATAGAAAGTTAAAGTCAAATTGCAAAGAAACTATCGTCGAGAAACAAAAAGTTAAACAGAAAAAACAAGACCTATTTTCAACGTCTGAAAATACAGCAAAATCTATATTGGAAAAAATGACAAAAGCGACAGAAAATAAACAACGCTAATCTGGGCAAACTACGGGTGATGTTGAAGTAATAATAGCACCAATAGATGCAAATGCGTGGGTAGAAGTTTTACCAAAAAAACGGACACCAACAAAACTTGCTGTAATGCGCGGAACAAACTCTGTTGCCACGCTTAAAGGAGTTTAAAACTTACAGTCATCTGCATATGTACAACCTGGATCCAAACCTTTTTGCGGAAGAAGTCACCAACTACATGCAAACTAAAGAAATCGAGGGTGTTAAGTGTGAATCTATGCAGAGTAAATACCCGGACAGATACTCTTCTTTTAAGGTATCAGTTCCATCGCAATTTCTAGAAGTAGTAAATACACCTGAATTTTGGCCTCAGAATGTGTTAATTGTTTTTTATTCCGTATATTAAAAAAACGGAGAAACCATAACGAGTATTAAAATTATGCATCAAAACATCAGATGTATGACAAATAAATTGGCAGAACTAAATGTTGTGCTAAATGAGCGACCTGGGAAATTTAGTTTAGCAAAGCATGTGCTAGAGAATAATCATAACGTAACCGCAGATCGTTTACATTTGGTTAAGAATGTGCATAATTATTGCGAATTAGATAGAGGTCTGAACTTTTACTCATGTCTATTTCAGTTCATAGAAAAGTAATATACAACTGACGAAAAGGGTCACATATGCAAGCAGAAGGCGTACCTTAAGATAAATGTTTAGTTTAAGACTAGAATATAATTTAAATTATGTGAAACGAATCTAGAGTGTGTGTTTAATTTTCGAAAGTCTAGTACAGACTTTGTTCTGTGCGGGTTTTGTCGTGGTTCCAGGTGCGACACTGTAATTAATTATCTACTGATGATGACGACTTAGTTGTCGAAATACGTATACAGAATACGCAAACTATTGTGGAAAGCGGAAAGTGGAAAGTATTTGTTTTTTGATACTCTACTACATTTATGAAAATTGCCCTACATTGTAATTTAAAAATGTAAAATTTTCCCAAATAGTTGAATCAAGAGAGCTGTGTCAATTTTGTAATATCTTATGAGTACAATTTTCACTCGAGATTATGTGAATATTTGTGTATCGATGTATTCAATTATTTGAGGTGACTGAATGTATGATCGTCCACGCACAGTGCAAACACAGCAAACTATTAAAGCGTCGAAGACAAACTTCAGATAAATCCTCTCTATAAACAAAAAAAATCTTGACTCGCATATAAATATATTCAAAATAAATTAATGTGAATATGATTCAAAATCGATGGATCGTATTATTGGAAAAGACCTGGATCTTGGAATGTTCAAACGCCGCATCGAACAATTACTAACTGCAGCTTTTGAGTAGAGCAACCTAGAAAAATCGAAACGACTGTTGAAGAAGTACTAAAATTATCAGCATAAATATTCTGTTTACTAATGAGTTAACTGCATAAACAAAATTTAATAAGCAAAATGACAATTTGTGCCCAGTTATCTGATGAAATATCCGAACAGGCAAAATTTATTTAATGAATTGCCTCTGAGTGGCAAGAGATCATTATCCAGTAGCAGTTATGGTTTAGTAGGTCGCCGTTTACGATAGCGTTATTGATCTTCAGTTCTGACTAAATAAGATTAAAACTATCCAGCAAAATTATCAAGATTCAGTACCGCTGAAGACTTATTTACATTACAAATTTTTCTCCATTCTGCAAGACACGATGTGCCGTAAAATTTTAGAGCAGCCGAGCTATGAAACTCGGATGCAGGCGGTGGTTAACATTGCAATACACAAGGTGTAGGCAATTAATGCCTGGTTAGGATGACTCCAGACTTGTTTAAATAAAGTTTCATAAAACAAAAATGCGTTTTAGCTAGTAGAATATCATATTCTGTACATTCTTTCAACAGGTCTTGTGAAAGCACATTTTACTTATAGCTTGTGATTCAATAAAAACCATACCTTTCCAATTGGATTCGTATCTGACGATCGAGAAAATCCTGTAGAACATGAATATTATTTTGTCTGTTATTGTTTTCTTGTAAAATTCAGAGCAACTCGTTGTTGTCAAATCACTGTTTTACAGATGGTATTAAATAGTTTTCTTTATAAATTTTCATGATCTTTTCAATACTTTCTAAAAATGTTTGCACTGTAACATCTTTACACATGGGGTTTTACAAAATGTTTAAGGCATGGTTTTGACAAGAGTTAATAAACATTTTCTTCATCAAAAAATAAATCCTCAAGAAAGTTTATTGTCGAAAATAACGTGGTCCTAATTGCTGTTTAAATTTCCTAGTCCGTTAGTTGTTCTCTGTATCTTGTGATGTAATGGACGTTTGATATGATTTCCTTCTTTGTCTTGTATTTCAATATTGCAAATGGAACTAATTTCAGAATTACATAAATTGGTATAAGTACCAATGCTTGTACTATAACTATATAGAAGGAATGTTACTCAGCAACTTTGTATATACAAGAAAATAAATCAAAAAACATTTAAAAAGAAAAAAGTTTGATGTTTCTATATTTTGTTTAAAAAAATTATGCCATAATTATTTACATTAGAAATTAGAATATCATTGGTGTGTTAGATGTTAGATTTCATACACCAATTTAGTTTATTTGTAAATACATACTTGAAATTGCTTTGTCTACAGGAAGTCTTAACATAAAGTATGTATAATAGGAACTTAGTCTCGTTCATTGAATTCTATTTAGATCATTAACTATAACTTGACTATTGGTTTTCATTTAATATTTTCAAAAGTGACTTTTTAGTCTTTTATTATAATTACTTTTTTAGATGGAGGTTTTAATAATTTACGGTATTCAATTAGTTATAGCTTGATACCTAGTACTCTTTTTTTCAATTTTACTATTTTTTTAAACTGTTTATCGGTTTAAGAATAACTATAGATATTGTAGGCATCTTGTATATCTCTCTATTTAGTGTACTTAATACAAAAAAGAAAGTAAGTAAGTTAGAGCAAAACTAAATAATTTTCATTCATTTTATTTTCAGGAATTTCTTAAGAAGGAGTTTAGTGCGGAAAACATATATTTTTGGGCTGCTTGTGAACGTTTCAAGCAATTAGTTCCTAGTCAAGAAAAGAAAAACGAAGCAGAAAGAATTTATCAACAACATTTATGCGTAGGTGCAATAGAAGCAGTCAATGTTGACTCGCAGGCAAGACATTTCGCCGAACAATCACTTCAAGAAGCTGCCAATAATACTTTTGAATTAGCCCAAAAACAAATATTTAATTTGATGAAATTCGATAGTTATCCAAGATTTTTAAAGTCCGATCTCTATAAGCAATGTTTATCTGGAAATATGAATGGTTTAGAAATCGACAATGGTCTCTCAACACATCCAATTTCCACAGGAACACCTAGTAAATTGAAAAAATCTCTAAGTAATGCTGAAGATCGTAGACGTAAATCACTGTTACCGTGGCATAGAAAAAATAGAGCTAAATCTAAAGATCGAGGAGAAATGGAATACAATAAGAAATCTGATTCCGTTGAATTGGTAACTGAAAATGATAAATCTAACGATATACACAGTAGTAAATCTTCTTTAACTTCTTTAGACTTTACAAATCAGGTAAGATATTTTGTTTACAAAAATTATTTCATAAAAATATCGAAAAAGAAATGCCTACTTCGCAGCTAAAATATTTCCTAAATGAAATTGATTTTATGATAATCATCATTACTATATATATTTTCTATAATGTACAAATTATGTTATAATAGGGTAGCTAACATTTGAATAACTAGTAATAAAGATGAATTTAGCGTAGCGAATCCTACGCATGTACAAATTTTCTATGGATTTGTATTTTCCTATTATTAGATCAAATAAAAAACCATTTTTTCCTATCAAACAATTTATTGAAATATATGATTATACTAGATCTAGAAAATGTGATAAAAAGTTTTCTTCAGATATACTATTTGTTATAGAATTTCCGCATCAGTGAATTGACATAATAATTTAGCGAGTTTATGAGTCTACAGAAATTGAAGATTTTTAAATAATAAAAAACATTTATCATATGTAGAATAATTAGACTAATGAAATATAGAAATAGTTTAAATCTTCTTATAAGTTCATTGCTTGTTGTCCTACACGCCTATTTTAATAACAAAAATTGTCATCAATAGCTGATACATAAATAATTTAATTAAGTTATCAGTAAATTGTTTATACACAGACTATGTCGTAATAATACTATCATATTTTATGGTTATAGATGTATGTAGTTCTAGGTTTGGATCTAGTTTTTTTCTTAAATCAATTGTTTGTGAGTTTTACATAATTGAGGTCCTTTAGTTTCTCTATATTTTTATCGCCCAGTTCTTATACTACCTTAAACATTTTGAAAACTCAAGAATAAGATGTATTTACTGCGACTAGTTTCGTCTGTTAGGACATTATCAAGCAGGTTACAATCTCCTTTATATAGGAAAACGAAAAGCAATAATTGAATACTATTACTAGAAAGGGGTCGAGGTAAAATATACATATGGTATAAGATTATTCGTCGACCATTCTTTCAAATATCTATAAATATGAACAATAGAAAATCATTAAGAACTAACGCAATGATTAAAGTAAGCGGAAAGAATTAAAATAAATTTAAAAGAGGCGAATTTTTTACATGTAATTGATCATTAAAAAGAGAAACAGAATTGAGTTTAAACCACTTTTTAACCTCCATGCATTCCAAGAAATTTAGTTTCATACTTTTGTTACATATGTGAAGGATTTCCGTGTTTAAAATCTCTATGTATATTATGGTTCGTTTCTATTAGATGTTTGCTGAATCATTTCTTCGGCATTTTAGGCTTTGTAGATGTTCTTCTGTTCTAATTTAGCCCAAAATACCAAAGAAATGATTCTAATTTCAGCAAACGTCTAATAAAAATAATAATATATTGGGTTGGCAACTAAGTACTTTCGGTTTTTACTGATAGAGAGCGTTGCTTTATTTTTTGTATAACGTATGTTAGTGCTGTACTTTACCCTTTGTCGCGTGATACTAGTCACATTGACGTAACTTCTACTAAAGCTATTAGTTGTGGGTTAATTTTAAATGGAGTGCAGAAACGAACATTTTCGACATATTTTACTATTTTATTTCCGTAAAGGAAAGAAAGCTGCTGCGGCTCACAAAAGTATGAAGTTTATGGTGCTAATTGCTTAACAGAGTGTACGTGTCAGAATTGGTATAAAAAATTCCGTTCTGGAGATTTTTCCCTCAAAGATGAGCAACGTTCTGGTCGGTCTACTGAAGTTGATGATGACCAAATCAAAGTCATAATTGAAGAGGATCGTCATATAACTGTTCGAGAGGTTGCGGAGAGGCTATATGTATCGCACACAATAATTGAAAAACATTTAAAATGTCTTGGGCTAGTTAAGAAGCTTGATATTTGGGTACCTCACGAATTGAAAGAAATCCATTTAACACAAAGAATCAACTTTCGCGATATGCACCTTAGACGAAATGAAACCGATCCTCTCTTAAAAAGAATTATCACTGGTGATGAAAAATGGGCCCTGTACAGTAACATAGTTCGAAAACGATCATGGAGCAAACACGATAAACCAGCTCAAACCACATCGAAAGCTGAATTGCATCCAAAAAAGATCATGCTGTCAGTTTGGTGGGATTACAAAGGTGTTGTGTTTTTTGAGCTGCTTCCAAGGAACCAAACGATCAATTCTGATATTTACTGTCAACAATTAATAAAACTGGATGAAGCAATTAAAGAAAAATGGCCAGAATTGTCAAATCGAAAAGTTGTAGTTTTCCACCAAGATAATGCAAGGCCTCACACATCTTTGGCAACTCGTGGGAAACTATTGGAGCCTGGCTGGGAAGTGATGTCACATCCCCCATACAGCCCTGATCTGGCACCATCTGATTACCATTTATTTCGAAGTTTGCAGAATTCTTTGAATGGTAAAACTTTCACAAATGACGATGACCTTCACTCGCACCTGGTTCAGTTTTTTGCTGATAAGGACCAGAAATTTTATGAGCGCGGAATCATGCAGCTGAAAGAAAGATGGCAAAAGGTCATTGAGCAAAATGGAAAATATATAATTGATTAAAAACTATTCTTTGTTTAAAAAAAAAGTGTTTTATTTTATACTACAAAACCGAAAGTACTTAGTTGCCAACCCAACACATAAAGATTATAAATGGGAAATTCTTCGCATATGTAATAAAAGTCGGAACATAAATTTCTTCGAATGGATGGAGATTAATAAGTGCAATAAACTCAGTTCTGTTACCCTTCTTAATGATCAATTAGATTTAAACAATTCACCTCTTTTAAATTTATCTTAATTCTTAACACCCACTATTTCTATTTTAATATCATACTTGTAATTTAATTTATTGCTTTTAGTTTTCTTATATAAAGAAAATTGTAACGTATTATACTCGCTCGATAATGTCCTAGCAGACGAAATTAGTCGCAGTAAAAATATAATATAATGTGAAATTTGGACAAAGTGATTTATTTATTCCTTAGTGTAATGGAATTTCACAAAGCAACGACCTCAACAGTCAACTATATTACTTTAAGATATAGAATCTCATATATCTGAAAACTATTACATTAAATTTGCAAGAATACGTAAGTTAATGAAACAAGAAACTGACATCTATTTTGGTTTTTCGATCAATTGAAAATGGTCTGAAAGTATTTTAGCAATACATTGATTTAAAAAATGATAAATATGAAATACCTGGATTCGTTACGATCAACAAATGAAAAATTTCTAGTCCTAAAGGGAAAATGAAAACATTTGCAGCTAGATTCTGTGATATCTATTAACCGGGTATCTTAGCTAGTGCTACAGAATTTTCTTCATGTTTAGGCCTTAATTATTTTCACGCGTCTCTTTTTTCAGCACAAGAGGCTATTCAGTAATAACGTATTTGAAAACCGATTTCTGCTGTATATGTGATGACTTTTTTAACTGTGCAATTTTACTTTGCAAGCACTTAAAATGGTGAAGGGTGGTCATTGAGATATTCGAAATTATTACCCTATCTAGTTGAACTAAAGCTCAAACACTTTAATTCAACTAGATAAGATGCTTTATTCTAAAATATATGTCTGTTCACTATACATATTTGTATTTCTCTAGTGATATCGATGCTTACTTACTGATACAATTTATCAATGGATCGGTGGATAGCAATAGCAGTGGATGTTATTTATTCTGACTTTGTGAAAGCTTTTGCTGTTGCTGATATTTCCAAAATTATTTTTCAACTTCTGTAAATCAATTAATGAAACACTACTTATATATATACTTTATAATATATATATATATACTACTGTGGGCAAAAAATAGTAAGACTTTTTAATTTAAATTTCGCGCGAAAACCCATTTGTCGAAATATTTTTTTCTAGGTTGGTATGACTGTCAGTGACATCTGTGCCAAATGTCACATCAAAATAATCATTAGTGTTTAGTATTCGATTGTCTTTCTGTACAAAAAGTGCATTCGGCGATTTTTACAATGAGTGAAATTATTCAACAAAGAAGTTCCATTAAATTTTGTGTACGGAATCAAATTTCTGGTGCCGAAACGTTCAGAATGTTGCAAAAGGCCTTCGGTGATAATTGTTTGTCGCGAGCAAGTGTTTTTGATTGGCACAAATTATTCAAAGAGGGTCGAGAACGCGTTGATGACGAATCACGTCCAGGACGGCCATCAATATCAACTGATGATCAACGCGTCAATAGAATCAAGGAATTGGTGCTTGAAAATCGACGATTAACAGTCAGAGACCTTACTGGCATCGTTGGAATATCGGAAGGATCAATGAAAACCATTTTGAAAGATCATTTGGGCCTAAGAAAAGTGAAAGCACGATTTGTTCCAAAATCACTCAACTTTTTTGAAAAACAGCGTCGCGTCGACGTCTGTGAAACAATGCTTTCCGACTATCAAGACAAAACGAAAGGCATCATAACTGGATATGAGACTTGGATCTACGCTTATGACCCGGAAACAGACGATCAATCGGCCGAATATCGTATCAAAGGTGAGACGAAGCCCAAAAAACCACGTCAAAGCAAGTCAAAAATCAAGGTTATATTGACAGTTTTCTTCGATTATCGAGGTGTGGTGGTGCACTCCGAATTCCTTCCGACCGGCCAAACTGTCAACAAAGAATACTATTTGAGTGTTATGCGTCGTTTGCGCAATGCTATTCGTAAAAAGAGGCCAGAATTATGGGCCGAAAACTCTTGGTTTTTGCACCGTCGCATACTGCATTAATTCTTCGTGAGTTTTTCGCCAAATTTTCAACCAATATCGTGCCGCAACCACCGTATTCGCCTGATTTAGCTCCGTGTGATTTCTGGCTATTTAGCAAACTCAAACGACCGCTCCGGGGAAACCGTTTTGAGTCAATTGAAGATATTAAACGTGAATCGCTACGCGCATTGAAGGCTATTCCTGAAATTGACTTTAACAACTGTTTCGAGAATTGGAAGAAACGTTGGCACAAGTGTATTGGGGCCAGGGGGGATTACTTTGAGGGGAACGAAATAGATTTGGAAGAATAAATTAAGAATTTAAAAATTATGAACAAAGTCTTACTATTTTTTGCCCACAGTAGTATATATATAATCTCTTATCTGCTACCAATGGTAAACTTCTTGCTTTCGACTGTCCAAAATTACAACGTAATTTTAGTGTATATATATATATATATATATATATATATATATATATATATATATATACCAATAATCTGAATCTAACATTTCTAAATGTAATTATCCCATTATATATCATTAAACAGCGAAGTAAAGTGTTCTATTCGACGTAAGCTTAGCTTTTCTAATCATATTTACTCTATATGCTATTAAATTTCGCGGGTTCTTATTTTTATCATCCGCTTTTCGAACTAATGTAACTTCAGATTTTGATTTTACTCTACCCTTTGTACGTTCTAAACATACGCTGTCATTATTTTATATCCTTATTATGTGTATTAAAATTTAGAACTTAAAAAAATGTGGGAAAGGTTGAAATATTTTGCATTTAAATCCAATGGCAATTATTTTCCTCGTGATGTAAATTATGAAAGTTTATTTTATGCCTATAATTTTCAATAGTTTTTAGCTAAACCAGTGTTATTTAGTGCTAAATTTTTGATTGCGGTAATTAATAATATACAATTGCATGCTGTCACTATTTGCAAGTTTTGGGATTTTGTGTGGCCTGGAAACCCTCGGAATCCTTGATCGGCTTTATGCTCTACAAAATATATTCCATAATCCATAAAGTATTATAGATGGTGTTACTTCGACATTTATAAATGTATTTTTACGTAGTACTTCTTGGGATTCGTCATTGCCCGTTTACAAATCTCACAGCTTGAAGAATTAACATTTGAAAATGTACTCCGGCAATAATAACATACTTTTAACAATATTTTCTAGGCAGAAAATTGAAAATTATAAGTGCAGGGACTTGAACTCACTTCACCGAGATAATGCTTTACAATTTTTTTGTTATTTATTCAAAAAATTGCTGCAACTTTTTTGAGTGATGTGAAATTGTTAATACCATAAAATATTTCAGTTTCTGTAGAATCATATACACAGTATAATATTCGAAAAATTTAATCTATTTTATATTTAAATGTATTTTTTCTATGATTAGGATTCTACAAAAGGGAGCAACCCTGATGATTCCAACAACGTAAAAATACCTTTGTGTCGGGTTGTAATGCCAAGTTCGGGATGTACGGGTACAACTGTCGTTAAAATAAAAGAAAGTGAGACGATACAACAATTAATAGATAGACTTTTGGAAAAACGTGGTCTTACATTTCGCACATACGACATATCAACGGATAACAAATTAAGAGTATGTATTTATTTTAATTTAAGTAAATACTTTAAATGTCTGCATTCACTTACATATGTTCCAGTTAGCTTACACTCACTGTCTTAAATTTTACTTCTGATTAAAATTGCTAGCATTATATGGAAAAATGTGTACTTGTATAAATTTATTTTATAGATTATTCGCACATATTTTTAAGGGTTCAATTAGATAGATTCAGTGGCAATTGAAAATTGAAAAATTGATTACAATTTAATCTGGTACGTGGACTTCAGCGGTCGTGGTCCATGCTATCTGCTTCTGGGCTTCCGGGCTGGAACCGCCCGGTAGCCCAGAAACTGAGTTTCTGAGAAACTTAGTTTCAGTGCAGCAGTTCAGCCCTGAAGATGTCCCATACAAATGGGTACGAAACGTCGGCAGATATACAAGCGACGCGGTTCCAGCCGGGAAGCCCAGAAGCAGATAGCATTGATTACAATTTTCTTTTAATTTAATTTACAAATTTATGTTCATAAACTTTTCAAATAATTGTGGCTATGTGTGATTAATCAGAATTATATAAACTTTACATAGTGCTTGATATAGTCTTTAAGAAGGAAGTTCAAACGCCACGCCAAATGAATCAACATTTAGATTGTATAATTCTACTTCATATTTCACAGTAAAAGAATAAGCGAAGAGTTTTCAAATATAAACAAAGGTGAAAATTTTTATTTCTTATTGAAGATCTAATCTGACAAACCATTTGCTGCATACTTTACCACTATAAATAAAATTAACGATCGATAAGTACTGAAACTTTTGTCAGAGATGAAATTATGAATCTGTTATGAAAAAGAGATATTATAGACTGATAGCAAGCGAGCAATCCAATCTAATAAAAATTAGAACATTTATTTATTGTATGTTATTTGAGGTTATTATGAAATTTTCATCAAGATGAAAATTACATCAATGGAAAATGTTATATAATACAGTCGATTGTCATGAAATATCATGACAGTGCATATCCACTCAATACATAATTCTTGTCTGCATACTTCACGATTAATTCTCATTTACATTCCAGATTTGGAAATTTAAATAAAAATATTTATGAAAAACTTTTTACAGCATTTTACAGATATACCGAGAAATTTTTCCTTAATTAAAAAATTACAGGAGACATCGTCAGACCATGAATTATTACGCCCGGACACATGGTGTTGCTATTTGGCTATCGGCGTTTTGCTTAAACGAAAACGAAAATCAAAGAGAACCATTCCGACACAAGGGCCATCGAATTCAATTCCGAGACCTTGTTGTGATAAGTCAATAATTACGACTGAGCGATCGGTTTACTCCTGTTAATAAATTATTTTCACAGAAACCCTAAGAATGTTCATTTGCAGTTAGCAGACTATAATTTATTCACTCTAAATGTATAAATCAAGTTAGATTAATAGGATGTAACAACTATAGATTGTGTACATCAACTGAAATTATCTAATTATTTCTCGTGTTTAACAATCCTCTTTGAGTGTTTGGTTAGTGTTATCTTTCTGTTACATTTTTTTCTCTTTAATTTATTAAAATTTAATCTAAATGGATTTTTTATCAAGGAAAAGAAAAAGGTTCTTTTAATTGTTGATAAAAATTATAATACTCGTAGAGATGTATCAACACTTTTTAATGAAATTATTTGCCAGGCAATCGTGACTAAGATTTTGATGATATTTAGATGTTTGAGTACTGTTGATAACAAGTTTAAAGTTCCCCATAACCCTTGGTTTAATGTTGAAGAGCACCAACTTCAAGAAATGCAGGTTATTGTCGAAACCTCATGAATTTGTTTCTGAGAAATCGCCCATTAAACGTAAAATCTAGCCCAACCGCTGGGAGAATTTTCAAATTGAATAAATTTTGGTCCTACAAGCCCAAATATATTCACAAGTCACCGGTCTTTGGATTGTTGGTTATACTTTAGTTTCTGGAATCAAATACAAATAGAAAGTCAAGTGGAACTGTTCTCAAAATTACAGTGCTAGGCTGATAAAACTTCTCTTTTGATTACAGATCTTTCTTAAAACTAATGTCTAGAGTGGAATTTTTTATAGTCTAATCACTTCTATTTCCAGAAGTCTTTAATTCTTAGAGGTGCCTGCATTTTCTATTTTTTAATGCAATGTGGATATATTCCACTAAATCTGCGCCGGGAAATATTTACTTTCAGCAAGATGGTGCCCTAGCAGCTGAAGTTCATAATTTTCTTGATTATTTCTTTCCCAATAAGTGAATCGGAAGATCTTTGGCTTCCGCCCTCTCCGGACCCAACTCCTTGCGAATACTTCTCATATGAATATCTTAAAAGTGAAGTCTACAAATATGGGTCTTTCAGCATCATTTACCATCTTGAAAATACAGTTAAAGAATATGATGATCTAGTGTCCACTGTTACGTTGAGGCATGTTTCAAGAGATATGTATGAACGAACCATTCTGTATATTCAAATAGAAGATAGGCACGTTAAAATTTAATTTTTGTTTTATTTGTTGTATATTAAAAATGTTGAAATAATTTTAATTAAATAAGTATTATATATGACAGTCATGAAAATGATTATTTAACTTGACCGAAAGATTCAAGTTTTACAAAAGGCAGAATAACGTTAATTATTTCAAAGCAATCTTTGGATACATAAAGTGGAAGAAAACAAAATGGAGAGACTATAAACGAGTTATAATCATAGTAAATTTTTTATGAACCTACAAAAAACTCCATAACAAATTCCAGTACAATTATTTGCATATGTGAACTACTTTTACACTAATTGTCGCCTTGAGCTCTTCGTCGTCGAAAAGTAGTTTTCCGCGCAGGTATTTTTTAAATTAGGGAATAGATAGTAACCACTAGGGGCTAGGTCCCGGCTATAGTATGGGTGACTGGTTTCTGCGAAACCACAGTTTCTGAAAGCAGCCTTAGAAACACGCACCGTGTGAATCTCGGTGGTGGCCAATTTACCCCGCCTTTTTTTCTTAAATTGCCTCTCTGAAATTGTGCGAAGTAGTTGCCCAAGATGCTGCGTTTATGGTTTTATCTTTTTTCATGCGCTCGATCAGCAAAATTCCTTTCGAGTCCCAAAACACTGTTTACTTGATTTTTCCGACAGACGGAGTATTTGATTTTGTTTGGAGCAACATCAAGTCTTGCCTACTTTCAGGGTGATGACCCCACATTTCGTCTCCAGTAACAATTTAGTCGATAATATTGGGTTGGCAACTAAGTACTTTCGGTTTTGAAGTATAAAATAAAACACTTTTTTTTTTAAACAAAGAATATTTTTTAATCAATTATATATTTTCCATTTTGCTCAATGACCTTTTGCCATCTTTCTTTCAGCTGCATGATTCCGCGCTCATAAAATTTCTGGTCCTTATCAGCAAAAAACTGAACCAGGTGCGAGTGAAGGTCATCGTCATTTGTGAAAGTTTTACTATTCAAAGAATTCTTCAAACTTCGAAATAAATGGTAATCAGATGGTGCTAGATCAGGACTGTATGGGGGATGTGGCATCACTTCCCAGCCAAGCTCGAATAGTTTTCCACGAGTTGCCCAAGATGTGTGAGGCCTTGCATTATCTTGGTGGAAAACTACACCTTTCCTATTTGACAATTCTGGCCGTTTTTCTTTGATTGCTTCATCCAGTTTTATTAATTGTTGACAGTAAATATCAGAATTGATCGTTTGGTTCCTTGGAAGCAGCTCAAAAAACACAACACCTTTGTAATCCCACCAAACTGACAGCATGATCTTTTTTGGATGCAATTCAGCTTTCGATGTGGTTTGAGCTGGTTTATCGTGTTTGCTCCATGATCGTTTTCGAACTATGTTACTGTACAGGACCCATTTTTCATCACCAGTGATGATTCTTTTTAAGAAAGGGTCGGTTTCATTTCGTCTAAGGTGCATATCGCAAAAGTTGATTCTTTGTGTTAAATAAATTTCTTTCAATTCGTGAGGTACCCAAATATCAAGCTTCTTAACTAGCCCAAGACATTTTAAATGTTTTTCAATTGTTGTGTGCGATACATGTAGCCTCTCCGCAACCTCTCGAACAGTTATATGACGATCCTCTTCAATTATGACTTTGATTTGGTCATCATCAACTTCAGTAGGCCGACCAGAACGTTGCTCATCTTTGAGGGAAAAATCTCCAGAACGGAATTTTTTATACCAATTCTGACACGTGCGCTCTGTTAAGCAATTAGTACCATAAACTTCACATATCTTTTTGTGAGTCGCAACAGCTTTCTTTCCTTTACGGAAATAAAATAGTAAAATATGTCGAAAATGTTCGTTTCTGCACTCCATTTAAAATTAACCCACAACTAATAGCTTTAATAAAAATCATGCACTACTTGCTTCTGAAGTTACGTCAATGTGACTAGTATCACGCGACAAACGGTAAAGTATAGCACTAACATACGTTATACAAAAAATAAAGCAACGCTCTCTATCAGTAAAAACCGAAAGTACATAGTTGCCAACCCAATACTTCATGAGTTTTCACAACAGAGCTCTAAAAATTCTCTACAGCACTCGATTCGCACTTGTTTCGGTGGCGCCGTGAGCATTCACGGCACGCATCTTGCACTGATTTTTGAAAAGTTAAGAAAGTCATGAAAAATAGTGATTGTGGTACCAACGAATAGGCTACTCACCTCTGATAACATTCTAACCTTTATTTGGGCATCCCACAGTACAAATTTTTCACATTTTTTTTCGTAGCGACAGTAGCAGGGCCGCTCACCCGAGGGTTGTCTTTGATGCTCTCTCTGCCTCTTTTAAATTCACTAGACACTTTTTAACTGTAGCTAACGAAGGTGCAGAATTTTTGTAAACGGCCATCTTCACTTCGTCAATAATTTTTAGACTTTTCTTTGTTTTGTAAAGAATTTAATCACAGCGCGGTGCTCGATTTTCTTTAACATTGTCGTATCAGCAATTCTGATATTTGTTGACTGGGAATTAATAGTTAACTTATGATCGCAAGTATATGGAATTTTATATTTATACCCTCAGATAATGTCATTATCTAATGAATTAGTCAAATCATCCACATCATCAACAAAACGCCTCTTGTATATTTATAAAAAATTACATTGGTCTGCTGGATATATTTTCACACTTTGTTCAATTTGATTATTTTAAACTGTTATTTTTAATTAAAGTCTTGGCGTTCAGACTAAATATTACAACTTTCTCGAAGAAAAAGGTCCAATTTTGTAATCAAACTGACTTTAAATTGAAGAAAAGATAGTTTCATTTCTTCGTTAATCTCGAAATGCTTTTCGATATTTTCTAAAATTTTGATGTCAACTATTTGCACCAAATAGTCGCTGATTACAAATGGCGACCAGAGCGCGATTCATCATGGACGTTGTCCTGACCTTCATTGAACAATCACCCATTTTTGCACTTCACTGTTACTCATTGCATTTCGCATCTCTGGCGATGAATATCCGCAGCTTTCATGCTTTTGTTGTTAAGAACCGGATTATCGACCGTATTTCACAATTGGCGGATTGCTCGATTTTCGACATTTTAATGTTTCGCTCCAAATCGTACAGACGGACGCTGAGCAACTGAGGTACAAGTAGTATCGACTTCTGCGCAAGGGATGCCAGGAGTCTGCGCATATTTTTTTATTTAATTTATTGAAACAATTATCAAAACTATTGATGCATTTTATGAAAAACAATAATATTTTCTTTACAATAACTACTTCAAAATTTATTACTAATATATTGAATTGTGTCTGTATGGAAGTTGTATCTAACGTTTTTCTTCAAATTAAAAAAACAAGTAATAAACTAAACAAGTAAAAAAACAACAATAGTAAACAATACAAACAAAACTTATACCGTTGTTTTGTTTCATTAATAACTGACCCTTATTTATATTTTGTAACATAAAAATTATTAAAAGAATAGCACAATGTTATTTTTTACAGAGTATTAGCTTATTTAGAGCGTATTAGCACCTACACATGATACATTTTTTTTACCGATACATTATTGATTTTTGTTAGGCTGAAGGATGATGAGGTTGAAACCTTCTTTAAATAGAAAATGGTTTATTTCTGGCTTCATCATATTTATATAATGTACATATATAATCTGTCTATTCATTTTTTTTAATGATTTAACCTATTAATCTATCAACCAATTATTGATATTTTAACGAAGCAACCGTAACTAATACAACCTTATATTTTTGAGATGTAAATAAAAAAGTACAATAATAAATAAAATCGTATTCTTTAAAAAGACTAAGGAAATATGAATATAGAAAATATACTTGATTGTAATAGTATTTGCAATAAAATCAAAATTAATGAACGTATTTTGACCTTCAGTATTGATTTTTTCAAGACAAAATGAGTAAGTTTACTAAATTTAGTACAAGAAGAAGCTCATTCAACTATTATTATAAATTGGAATATTCGTATAAAACAGCTACCCTTTCACCACTTTCTTAATTATCTATAAAAATTACGATAAATAACTTACTATGCAATTTAGTTAGTGAAAAATAGATTTTATGAAAACCCGGGACTGAAATATTTGGTAATAGAAGAAACAAGCAAGCTAAACTTAAATTGCCAGAGTTTTCTTTCAGCACATACAATCATATATTTTTTATGTTTGAAATAAAAACTCATCTTGATTATATTGTTACGTATTTGCCGGGACAAGTCTTTATCGTCAATAAAATCAAATTATAAACATAACAGAAACAACTTTCTAAACTGTTATTAACAATAAATACAATAGAATAACTCAGGTAATAAATATTCTGAAAACATTAATGGCAAATATCTGATTATTAATATCTTTGCGTATAAATGTCAACACCACTAATGATGGTTCACTCACAATCTCAATTAGACTGCGATTCAGCTCCATTGCAGGGTGCCTAGCACCGATATGTATCATTTTATATTTACTCCAAACACTCTTCGCATCCGATACGTCACGTTATCAATCCACTTGATACTATAAGTCGCTCCCAGACTTTTTGCAACTTGGGGCTGCATCCTTTTCGTTAGCATGGATGTACAACTAAATTTTTTTATCCGCTTGAAAACATAAAGTGTTAGCCCGATGATCGTACCTAGTCTTCATTTTGTTGCTCACCAACTTTATCCGTGTCCTCACCTAGTGTGTATTTCTTCCGAGTTTACATAGTCATTTGTCATTTATATTGTCATTTCTCAAACATTAAGTTTGCAGGAAGACAAAGTTCTCTTTCAAACAGAATGCCTGCGTCCTTGCTCGCGTCTCATGATCGATTAATAAAAGTAATGGCAAGTACTTGTTCCAGTCGTCTTAATGTTTATTAACTACTGTTCATTAATCACAGGTTCTACTAAACCGCTCAACTAAGTTATCTGGCTAAGGGTGATGGGGTATTGTTTGTGTTTTGGTGATATCCAATAATTCACAGATCTTTTGAAACACCGCAGATTCATAATTTTTTGGTTGGAATGTAACTCTCGTAGAACCCAAAATCTATAGATACAAATCTTTCAAACTTGCTAGATATTATTCTATTTGTATTTCACCCAATAAACACTGCCCGTTCTTTTCTAAAGTCTTGTTCATACCAAAATATCCTCCAGCTATACCGCTATAATACTTGCGAAACGCTTTCGAAACTCTTTCCTTAGGTATATCTATTTGTTTAACTTGCTTCTCTCCGTCAGCGCTTCCCTAAATTCTTTTCAAAACACCACCTTCAACAACCAAGGAAGTGCCACTCATTCCATATAGATCACATCGAGTCTGTTTCCTTTAATGTCCGAATTAGTGACATATCTTCATCTTCCATTTGGTTTTGTTTTAGATGCTCTAAAATCCACAGTACAACATCTTCTAATCTGATTCTGCAATAAAGAGGTATACCTGATCTTTTCTTTCATCTGCCTTCTTGCAGTGGGTACAGTTGGTGTTATATGGCCTTTTGGACAAAGCATCTGCATTATCATGCAGATTTTCATTTCGATGTTCTATTTTGAACTGGAATTATTGAAGAATCTAAAGTCATTCGCTACTTGGTCTTCTGGATTTTAAATTGCAGAAACTACTTGAGGGACTTGTGAATCAAAAATGTCAACTCATACAGATATTTATGAGGCTTCACGATGGACAAAAGTACCCTTCTTGTTGCACAATAATTCTCTTCTAGTTTTGACAAAACTAATGAAATAACCAACTACTTTTTCCTGGTCATTACTTATTTAAGAGAGTACTCCACTGATTCTGTTATTGCTGGCATCTGTATCAATAATGAACTGCGATCCTACCTTCGGATATGTATAGGATATAGGTGATGAACATAGTCTATTTTTATAGGTTTTATCGAAACTTCTCTAGAGAAACCTGTAAAGATATTATATCATCGCAATTGATTAAAATTTATTTAGAAGATATTTTAATAAAAGATATATTCCGTAACGACACTTTACATGGAAATGTATTTAGTCTCAAGCCCAGAAAATAATATAGTTGTACAGATTAATCTGGTACGTAGACTTTCGCGATTGTGGTCCATACTATCTGGGCTTCCAGGCTGGAACCGCGTCACTGGTATAACTGCCTACTACTACTGTCTGTCGCACTGAAACTGTTTCAGTGCGACAGACAGTAGCAGTAGTTGAGCCCTGAAGATGTCCCATACGAGTGGGTACGAAACGTCGGCAGTTATGCCAGTGATATAGTCTGTCGCACTGATACTGTTTCAGTGCGACAGACAGTAGCAGTAGTTGAGCCCTGAAGATGGTTCCACCCAGGAAGCCCAGGTAGTATAGTTGCAGATTAATTTCCATATTATTTTCTAACCGATTTCGATATTAAATTTCTCTTAGCATTGCTACTGAAATACTATGTCCGACTACTTTTTATTTTAAATATGAATATTTAGAGGTAAGTTTGAGGCATAATAAGCTTATTAATACTTCTAAAATGCCTACGCTCCTGACAATAAATGTTAATGATATTATCAGTCTTGAAGTGATAGCAGACCCAATTACTAATGTCTGTTTTTTTTTTGTTTGTCATTGTGCTCCTACAAAGTATTTAAATCAAATACTTTGCGTACTTACAATAACAGTTTCAATGCACATAAATCCTTTCCCAAAAAATTTACTAGAGTAACTTAACAGATAGCACTCATGTTCAAAACAAATGTAATTACTTCACTTAATCTTATTTTATACGTGAGTTGTCTTTTAAGTTTTGCATATAAAACTGAAATAAAACAGTTAATAGCTTTTAAGGACGTCATTGTTTTTCGAAGTATTCTCCACGAAGATTAATGCATTTTTGCATGTGCTCGAACCAACTCTGGAAGCCGTTGTTATATTTGTTTGTGAATGCGCCATCTGACGACTGAAACCTTTGACTACGTAGTCCGTTCTTGATTTTCGGAAAGGTAAAGAAATCGTTGGGACGTAGGTCCGAACTGTACAGAGGATGGTTCAACAATTCGACGCTTTATTACGTTAAAAATTCAATTGTCTTGCGTGCTGTGTGCTTGCATTGTCTTAGTGGAAGATGATTCGTCGTTCGGGGTTGGTTTGTCGAAGCTCAGCGATGATTTGCGTTAAACAAATGGTTGTATACCACTCGGCAGTAACAGTTTTTTGATCTTGTAGAGAAATTGTTGCTACATGACCTGAGTTCGAGACAAATATCGCGGCCATCTTTTTGGAGACACTTTGAGAACGGATGACTTTTGTCGGCATATCATCACTCTGGTACACCCAGACGACTAGCATTTATTTTCTGGCTCGTATGAGTAAATCCAAGATTCGTCAGCATTGACAATGTTGTACACGTTTTTAGAGTTTCCGTCGTTGAAGCGATCTAGAGTTTTTTGACACCCAATAATGCTTCAATATGGCGATATGTCACATGTCGATCTTCGTTGATGATCTTACGCACAGTATCGACGTTTTCCTGACTGACTGCCGTTTTTTGTGAACCTGCTCTTGGATCGTCGTTAAGACTAATCTGTCCACGTTTGACTTTTCCTTACCAATGAGAAATGATGTGGTGCTTCATTGCCGAAAACAGAACCCAACTTAGTGAGGCATTGTTGAAATAATTGTCTTTGAAAATTGTAAAAAAATATTCCGCGAAAATGTTTTGGATTTAATTCCATTTTTCAACTAACTTGTTAACTTTGACAGTTCGTTATAGCTATAACACCACACGTATTGCACTGGAACTTTGGATTTAGGTTAACTAAAGATGGAGGTTAATTTTTAGTACTGACATTTGATTAGTACTGCCGTCTATGTCCCACTATTCCGAAATTAAAAGACATCCTACGTATGACTTACTTCTCTTACAACGGCGTACAGATTAGACGGTGTACTCCATTTTCTGGCATTTGCCAAAGATCCTTTAGAACTCTTACTACGCACCCACTCACCCACGCATGTGAGTGGGTGCGTAGTTAAAGTTGATTGAGTTATAAATTTTAGAGTTGTTGAAAAATTTAGGAGGTTATTAAAATTATTTTTATTTTTAATTGTCAAGCATTTTTGATACATTTTTAGAAAATGAAATATTTTAATAAATTTAAATATAGTTTTCATTTTAAATATCTTTACAATTTTATGATACAGTGACAACAGATATCAAAGTCACTAACAAATCTAATCGAATAGTTATTATTTCGAATTTCAGTACATAAAATAAAATTTCAAACACAGATTATCGCCATTTTGTTTTTTTATGTCAAAATTATTTTAGTAGCCTATTGTTGCACTTTCATAGAGTAATAGTCGGATATATAAATAACAACAAACCAACGGCACATGATAGAAGAGATTGTAGAAACTTTAAATATCGATTATTCAAGCGCTCACGACTACCTGGAAACGCTTAGAATATCTCAATAAGATTGATATTTGGGTTCCTAGTGAACTCGAAGAAATTTCTTTGACGATGCCTCTAAACATCTGGGATATTCTCTTTAATCGTGAGGAAAACTATATTTTTGCGAAACCATTGATAACAGGCGATAAGGAGTAGATTGTTTAGAATAATATAGCGCAAAAACAGTTTTGGTCCCAACTTGAAGATTCGTCTCAAATGTCATCGAAAGCAGACATTTATCAAGGGAAGGTTATGCTCCCAATGTAGTGGAATTATAAAGTTGTACTTTCGAGCTTCTACTAAGGAAAAAAACAACCCAAGTGCGTCTTATCGGCAATTGGACAGTGGTATTGCATCAGACAATACGAAACCACACACAAGTTTGATCGCCTGTCGAAAAATATTGGATTTTAGATAGGATGTTCTGGCACACATCCTCGTCGGATCTTGGGCCTCCAGACTTCCACTTAATGTAATTTTGACACTCATGTGTTGTTGTTGTGAATCAGCGCCTTGAAAAGTTTTTCGCCATTAAAAATAGGTCCTTCAGTAAGCAAGAAATTATGACGTTTACCGAAATATGATAAAATATTATCGAAGAAAACGGACAATATATAATTTATTGATTACTTTTTCATATTAATAAATGATCTAGGAAAATAAAAGAAAAATACGTCGTGACTTTTCTGACAACCCAACATATGGAAAATACAGCTAATTACTTTTATTTACATTTTTTATCACGGAAATATTTCGTTTCGAAAAAAATAAATTACATATGTGATTGTTAATACTTCATCCTTTACAAGATGAATATGTTGTATCAAGCTATTAATCAGAAAAGAAATATTGATATTGTATAACTCTAAATAAGGATTAAATTAATACTATTTACATAAAATAGTTAAAAAAAACATTTGAATTTATAAAATTTCATGGAATAACAAATTACATGACATTTATTTTAATAAGTGCAATTCTGATATATTATTTTTAATTTCAGGATTTGGATTTGAATGACTCGTCAATGAAGTTGAATGGTTGTCAAGTATTCGTAGAACATAAAGTGTGTTTTAAACTAGATTTGCCTAATCGTAAAATAATAAATATTAAGTCCAAACCTACCAAAGTACTTGCTGATGTTATTCGACAAATTCTGTTGCGTTACAATTATAAAATTGAAGATATAATAGTGACATTCGACGGTAACCTTTTGGATTTACAACAACCCGTTACAATGGTAGAAAATTGTAAATTGTCAGTGCAACTTAGGGATTATGATTTGAAGTCTATGGCAGCTATTCAAGCCATTAAAATAGCAAATGCAAAATTTCATAATTTAAATGAAATTACTAACAAAGTTTATGAGGATATTCTACAGGAGAAAGCCGAGAATGTTTGCAATAAATCAAAATCAGATAAAAGTTCCGTTAAGGTAAACAGAATTTGCTATATCAAAATTAAAACAAATGTTAAATACTGTACTGAACAGCGCCCGTCGATTTAACTATAAAATTATAATATCAATAAAGATATTTTACACTTTTACTGATTTTAAAATTTCTTTTTACAAAATTGTAAATAAAATGCGAAACATTATTAATTTCTAAGTATATAAAAAATATTTCTGTTTCTATGTTTATGTATACATATTGATATTTCCGAATGTTGTATATATATATACAACCATGCTCAAATGTATTAGACACCTTACGAATTTATGTACATACATACATACAACCATGCTCAAATGTATTAGACACCTTACGAATTTATGTACATACATACATATATAGTTTATATAGTTAAGTCAAAAGAGAGGTGAGGAAAATAAAACTGTTGTGAAAATTATGTATAAAGTGTTATTTAGTAATATAGTACAATTCATCAATATTTTGTCGCTCCGCCCTTGGCCTTAATGACAGCTCGCACTCGTCGAGGCATACTTGCTACTAAATTGTAACCACTCTGTCGGTGGTATTGCAGCCCATATTTCGCGAATTTTTGTTAACAATTCTGCTTTTGACAGGCATTTATGTTCCGTGATCTTAGTTTTTAAGATACACCACAAATTTTCAATGGGCCACAAATCGGGACATTGTGACGGCCAATCCAATACCTCCACTGTGTTTTCCTCGAACCAACGCATTACAGCTCCCGATTTGTGGCAGGGCGCATTATCTTGCTGAAAAATGTATTGTGGAATATCCTGGTCGAATAGTTTTAGCACAGACGGTTCTAATATTTCCTCCAACATGGCTAAATAGCGTTGGCTATTCATTCGTCCATCGCACAAGTACACTTCTCCAACACCGTATGCAGACATACAACCCCAAACCATGATACTACCACCTCCGAATTTTACTGTGGGAATGATACATTGTGGTTCATAAGCTTCCCCTTGCCTACGCCGAACGTATAGCGTCCCAGGTAGTCCCCCAAAGCTGCCAGGCAAAAGAAGAAAGTTAGTACTTAGACAGGATTAATTTTGTTTAATGTTACATGTAGACTGAATTGCATACAACGGTAAGAATATTAGTTATGAAGATGTACTTACATACCTCGATATTCGATTCATCAGACCAAAGAATCTTCGATCACTTCTCGATTGTCCAATTTTCATGTTGTTTGGCCCATAAATACCGCTTGTTTTTATGAGCGTCAGTTAAAATCGGTTTACGTCGCGCTTTACACCCTCGTAAACCAGCACGCTGGAGACGCCTTCTCACTGTTTGCGCAGAAACTGTTACGCGATAACGCTGTTTCAGCTCACTGGCGAGCTGTTTCGACGATTTTTTCCTATCACTGAGAGCCAGTCTTTGTAAAATTCTGTCTTCTCTAATCGAGGTACAGGGTTTTCTGCCACTTTTTGGTCTGTTAACAAACGACCCACTCTCCTGATAGCGACTAATGGTTGTACGGACTGCACATCGCGAACATTTTTTTTTGCAATTGCAGCTATTGATAACTTCTGGGAATGCAGTAGCACTATTTGGGCGCGTTCCCCTACCGACAACTCGCGTGTTTTAGGCATTTTTCTTCAACAAATAACTGACACAACGTGAAAAAATAGGATAATCTAATTGATCTCTACCACAAACTCACAAACGCACGTTGCTCACACACTGCTAGAATGACACTAAATAATATGGATAATACCGAGAATAAGGGTTTTTACCTGGGGTGTCTAATACATCTGAGCATGGACTGTATATATATATATATATATATATATATATATATATATATATATATATATATATATATATATATATATATATATATATATATATATATATGTATATATATATATACATATATATATATACATATATATATATATATATATATATATATATATATATATACAGTCCCTGGCCAAGTTATTAGACGCACTGCAAGATTTCATGTAAAATATGAATTACCGAGTGATATTGTACCGTTTTATTATTTTATATTGATTTGCTTTTTAGTTTTATATTACTCAATCAATTACCTGTTTATTTGACATAAATAAAACAGCATTAATTTAGAAAAGCATAACTTTATTAGGTTTTAAAGTAAACAAATTAATGTTAGTAAAATTCAATATTTAGTTGAACCACCTTTAGCCGCTATCAAAGCTTTAATTCTACGCGGCATGCTGTCAATGCAAGACTGTACTGTCTCCTGCAATTGAGGATGATGATTCCATATGTAAATAATCTTTTCTAGGAGCTGCGTTTTGTTAGTTATCACATCCTTAGCCACTTCTCTCTTCATCAGCTCCCACACATTTTCAATCGGGTTCATGTCCGGGCTATTACCCGGCCAATCCAATAGTGGGATATTTTTTTCCGCCAAGAAAGCTTTAACAGACCGAGCAGTGTGACAGGGAGCTCCATCTTGCATGAAAGTGAATGGTTCCCCATTTGGAAACCATTCTCTGAGCTGCGGAAGCAACCGATTTTGTAAGACTTCTTTGTACTGGTCTTGCCTCATTATTCCTTTGACGACGTACAGCCGTCCAGTGCCCTTGCCGCTGATGACTGACCAAATCATGACTTTGGTGGGATGTTTAACCGTCGGGATGACACAATCGGGATGATACTTTTCTCCATGACGACGACGCACATACTGAGCTTTGTTCTGCAAAATTTCGAATGTGCTTTCGTCACTGAAGCAGACCTGTAAAAAATAGGAAAAATATATAAACTTCCATGTTTATTTGCTTTATATAACTCAAAATGATAATAATGCATCAATCTTTGATTAAATTGCTGTATCTTACCGTTCTCCAGAAGTCCACATCTTTGTCTTGCCATTGCTTGGCCCACTGCAGGCGCTTTGCTCTCATTGCAGCTGTTAACTTGGGCTTCCTGGCGGGGCGACAGGCCTTGAAGTCTAATTCTTTCAATTTTCTTCGAACAGTGCGTTCAGAAACATAAACGCTAGCACCCTCGAGTTGTGATTTTATGGCCTTTGTGGTAGCAAATCTGTTTTCTAGACAAATTTTCTGCAAGCATCTCTCTGACCTTGCAGTGAAAATTGGTTTCCTACCGCATCTTTGCTTTCTTTTCGGGCTTAATTCCTCCCCTGACTCAATTTTCGTTTTTATGCGTCGTACACTAGCTTCAGAAACGTCCAATCTTCGCGATATTTCTCTGTTTGTAAATGTTTTTGCAATTACAAGGGCCTTTACTTCAGCTCTTTTACCTGGTGAAAGATCGCCTTTTCGACCCATAATTAAAATTGTCAAATTAATTTTTTAAAGCACTGAATACAAAATGAACCAATTACCGAGTAGTATAAAACTGCTAAACAAACAACCACAGTTCACACAGCCACAAAAACACGTCCGTACCTGACTCGATTCATTTCGCGACTAATACAGATTTGTACTTGTTTACGGTCAGGTACCACTTTGTCAGCACAGTGTTGCCATATGTTAAAAATAAATACAACTATGTAGTCCACACCAATTCTCGTAAATAAAAATCAATGATATTGTAGTTGAAATATACCATTGTTGCATAAAAACACCCCATAAACATAAAATTATTAAAAAAATACAGTGCGTCTAATAATTTGGCCAGGGACTGTACAGTCATGTGTACGGAAATAGCAGTGGTCTTGAATTTGCTGAACTATCAATTTATATATTAAATAACAGAACTTCAAGTTTATTGAACTTTATTCCAACATGTTACATGACTATAACAATAAATAAATAGATTTCTTAATACCAACGAGAAAATAAAACTGTTTATATACCAGGACAAACAAAATAATTGTATTAAAATAGCAGAAATGCCAAAATACTAATGTCATTTTTACTTAGTTAATTGGATTGAAATACTTAATATCTTGTTGCTTGACCTTTATTATCACCTCTTGACATCTGTGGGGCAACGAGTTCATTAGTTGCCTACATACAACCATCTTACTGGCTTTTCTTTCTCTGCATATGGTAGAAGCACAGTTTATAATATGTTCACATAGACATCAGCATTCATGATGCCTTCCTTCTATCTTATGTAAAGGGCCTACGCCATACCACGAAAAACACCTCCACATCATGATGCCTGAGCCTCTGAATTTTACTGTCTTTTTTGTGTACTGGGGTTGAAATGCTGTCACTGGTGGTCTACGTACATGTTGTTGGTATGCACCGGAATTAAATAAAACTATTTTCGATTCATGGGACCACAGTACATAACGCCACTTTTTTTCGTTCCATTGTGCGTGTTCATGAGCAAACGACAATCTACTTTTTATTTGCCTTTTATTTAAAAATGGTATCTTCCTAGGCCTTCTTGCACACAACTTTCCTTGAATCAATCTTCGTCTAATAGTAGAGGTGCTTATACAAAGGTGTAACTCACTTTTAATTGCAGTCGAACTTATGAATGGTGTCTTCTTTGCACAAGTTATAATGTTTCTGTCTTCTTTAGAGCTAGTTTTCCTTTTTCCACCACGATTTTCTTTCACTTTTCTCCAGTTTTTAGCGTTTGCAATTATTTTCGCAGAACATGAGAGCATATTGTATAAACTTGTAGCTTTTTCCTCCATTAAGTAGATCGAGTATAATTGCTCTTTTTTCCGACGAACAATCTTTTCTCGGACTATATTACAACAGAAATGGATTAAAAAATCGTTGAATTATTCCGCAACAAATAGAACTTTATACTCCTGCGTTTAGTGCCGTCAGCTATGGTACTGCTATTTTAATGCATAGGCAAATAGCAGCGCATGACTAGAAAACTCTAATTGTGAAAACTGTAATTCCCCCTCATAGTCGATATTTTACCGGAAACTATATATATTCAGGGATTTTAATTATCCGCCGTAAATGTTATTTATAAGTATTAATTTAGGACTGTTATTTTCGTGCACATGACTATGAATATATGTATATATATATATTCTTTCGAGAACTTTTTCCCAACATCGCGGAGAGCTCGAGAATCTAATATTATATAAATAAATGCGTAGACTAAATATAAAGTACATAGCTGGAAAGATGAAGGGTGAATTAGTTTTGACTTGTACCATAAATGAAAAACTTGTCATTTTAATATAATTGAAATACTATAAGGAATAATATGTATGAAATACCTTACTATACTTTATTAACATACATAAACAATTAAAGTCATTTTATATATAATTTATTACTGACTATAAAAATCCAAACTGTTACGTTGTCTTCTTTTCACGGCATTACCATTAATATTAATAATAATATGTATGTATACATATCGAGTTTATTGTTCATAAGGTCAATAATCCATAAGCCAATTTTGAAGGAATCTTAGTATTAATATATTTACATACATATACACATCTAAAATGAGTTTTGTAATTATATTGCAACAAATGTTACTTATTATTTATCACTATTAATAATAAAAAAAGAGAGAAAGTATATCGTTAGACTAGTTACTGTTTGATTTTTTTATGAATCCTTTTATAATTATCTTGGTTGCGAATTCAAATAAAAATTCAAGAATTATATAGACAAACATTAATTAATTAAATCAACTGGCACTGTTCGGCACTCTTAGCTGCTCCCAAACACGCTAATTTTTTAAAATCCTAAATTACTTTTATTTAATATTGCACATCTAAAGTGAAGATATAAAATATAACAAATTATATAAATAGATATAAACGAGTAGTGATAGTAGTAAACACATGAAAAATTAACAATAAAAGCTGGAATCAGAATATAATTAATAATATTTTATATTTTCTATATTAAAAAAAAATAAAATAAGTTCAAATAGCATCGTACCAGTTATACCAGGTGTAACAGAAAGTCATTACCGGTTTTTCTAACATGTCATTTTATTCTACTGACATCAAGCTTTAAAGCCAAACATGTTTCATAGATTTATACCTCTTTGAAAATATTGGGCTTCGATGTGCAAGACAAAGACCGTTCTGGTAGACCGAAAAAGTTTGAAGATGCGAAACTGCAGGAGTTATTGGATGAAGACCCAACCCAAATTCAAAAACATTTGACAGAAGCATTTAATATGGCCAAAGAAACGATTAACGACCGATTACGAGCGATAGAGAAATCCAAAAGATGGGAAAATGGGTGCCACATTAATTGAATGACAGGCGAATGGAAAATAGAAAAATCACCTGTGAAATGCTGCTTCAAAGGTATGATCGGAAGTCGTTTCTGTATCGAATAGTGACAGGTGATGAAAAATGGATTTATTTCGAAAACCTTAGCGCAAAAAATTATGGTCATCACCTGGCGAAGCCAGCCCATCGACTCCAATGCCAAATCGTTTTGGTCGCAAAACAATGCTCTGTGTTTGGTGGGGCCAGAGTGGCGTGGTGTATTACGAACTGTTAAAACCTGGTGAAACAGTTTATACTGATCGCTACCGACAACAAATTATCAATTTGTACCATGCATTGATAGAAAAACGTCTAGAATGGCCCGAAAACACGGTAAAGCGATTTCACAGCACGATAGCGCGCCATCTCAAACAGCAAAACCGGTCAAGGAAGCGTTGAAAGTACTTAGACGGGACATAATATCGCACCCGCCGCACTCTGCAGACCTTGACCCGTCCGACTATCACCTTTTCGCATCAATAGGACACGCACTTGCAGAGCAGCACTTCGCCAATTTCGAAGAAGTTAGAAACTGGCTCGATGAATGGCTTTGCTCAAAGAAAAAACAGTTTTTTTGAGACTGCATCCATAAATTGCCTGAAAGATGGGCAAGATACGTAGAATCAAATGGTCAATACTTTGAATAAATAATAATAAATTTTTCCATATTCTTGAAAATTGTGTAGTTTCTTTTACGAAAAAACCAGTAATGATTTTCTGGCACACCTGGTATGATTATGTCAAATTAACTACCTTTTGTATATTACTATGAGTTTAATTTGGTTAAAACTAAATAACATATTAATTGTAAAAATATAGTTAGTTTTACTAGAATATATGCATTATAACTTTCCTTTAAAACAAAATTAGGTAACTTTGCTTCAAAAATCGTCGTGTACTACGCATTAAAGATTTTTAACCAGTTGTGCTTATAAATTGGCAATGAAAGGAAAATTTACAAAATAAGCGAAAATATACATGTATCAAACAATTTGAAGCAATGTTCTTATGTAATTATCGTAAAGACTTGATAATATTTACAACTGCAGCAAAATATCGAGTTTTCTATAAGAAAATGGGTGACAATGTATAAAACTTACGATTTTAACGAACGAAGCAGGAACGAAAAAAAAAGAAACGATAGATTTAATAGGTTATAGGTCTGAAATGTTATTTCAACGAATTCCTAGGTTCTTTTGTTGTCGTCGCATATAGCATCATTACGTAAATTTCAAAATACTTTTATTTCTCAAACGGATTTTTTTTGACGAATTTCTTTTGACAATGGTGTTAGATAACAGAGGCATTAGTGAAAAACATAGTTATCACAGTGTTGCATATTTATCTTCTTAACAGAATTCTATCATTTTTTATATACTATATATAATATGTATACACTACCTCGGACACTTAAAGTAAGCCCGTACAATTCGAGGCATCCGTTTCATGAGTTGTTTCAAGGACTTTATTCGATATATTATACTATTCCATTCTTCTTTCAATATATTCCACAAGTGATTTGTTGAGGTACAATACAGTTTTCGGACTCTCTTGTCTAATTTATCCCATAACAATTCTATGGGGTTTAGGTTAGGTCTTTATTGTTATTATTGTTTTGTTCGCTATTTAAAAAATGCTTACATATTACTGTCAGTGCTTGGAGTCGTCCTGCAGAATCATACAATTTTCGCCGATTAAACATAGTCCCGATTGTATTGCATTTTCTTGCAATATTTCTAAATAACCCCACTTTCGCAAAATACCCTGGATTCGCTTCAAGTCCCTTGTATCGGCGTAACAAAAACAATCGCAAGCAAGCATGAAACTTCTTCCTTCTTTAACGGTTGGCACTAAACAATCCCACAGCATTCTTTGGCCACTCGCTCTCCTTACAAAAATACACCTTTATTGTCCATACATTTCAAACTTTGATTCATCTGTTCATAAGACCCTTTTCCAGTCATCCAGTGCCCAATCTCTGTGTGTTTCTGCGCATTGTCGTCGTTTTTGCCTATGTCCCCGTCAAAGAGAGGGTTTTCTTACAGCAATGCGGCCGTGATGGTTTGCAGCTTTTAAACTTCCTTTCATTGTAGTAACAGAAATTTTTCTTGAACAGTCGCGATTCATTTCTGCGACGATTTCAGGTGCTGTCAGTCTCCTATTTCGTTTACTCAACAATATTATACGCTCATCGACGGCGTGAGATGTTATTCGCTTACGATTTGAACGTGCCGGATCTCTTACACTGTCCGTTCGTTGATGTCGCCGAATGATGTCACTAACAATCAATTTATTAACATACGTCTTTTCGGAAATTCGACGCACTTAATAACCTTCTTAATGACAAGCAATAATTACAGAACGGTTTTCTAAACTTGTTGGTTTTCCTCTCGGCATTTTAAGAAGCTCACATAAAAAAATACGGTCTTATCAGTGATGCATACACTAGCAAGTTTATTTGAAATCTAATACATATTTAGGAACGCAAGGCTCTTTGGGGTGAGGGAAGATGAGTTTCCCAAGTTTTTTGCTTTCAATATTATCTCAAAAATAATCGTATTTATGGCGGTACGTATTATTCCAAGAATTGCCGCAGTGAATCATAAAGTACAATAGTTATTTGTAGATGCTCTAATAGATATATTTGCCTACAATTGGTTACAAATCTCATAAACGACCTAATGTAAATATATTATTTATATTTAAACACAATTATATTATTTTTTATAAGAGTTTACTAAATTTCACTAGCTGACCGAACTAATATGGACGGTTGTGTATATATCTATTATAATCCTAGTAGATACACGTAAAATCTGCGGCAATTTTTCTTTTCTTAATTTACATTATAAAATAAGATTTCAGTCGGTTAAATACATTTGTTATAAAGGCATAATTGTCCACTACATCTCTTTATATTTATCTTAAGTTTTCGAATAGTGTACATTTTTTCTAATACGTCTCGTACATATTTCTAGCAATGTTTTTATTCGAATAGGAAGTATTTTAATAAAGTCGAATTTTTCTCTGCGATTCTAGAAGACAAATACAATAAAATCTTCCACATTGCATAAATAAAATGCGCTTCTATATGTAGAGAAAAGTACAATACTACACAGTCTGTCGCAGAGAAAACCGACCATTTTTAAAATAGTAATTCTAAGTGTTTGTTAATTCTATTTAAAAAAATATGCGTCTGTAAGGTAGATCTCTAACCGATGTTATGTCAAAACATAATGGCATTTGCATCATTAGAAGCACTGAAATTGCATAAAGTAACACTGTGTATTTGGCATTGGTCGACAAAAGAATTTTGAAGAAAGAGCAAATATCAAGTTCTGTTTTAAACTCCGTAAATCGTTCACTGAAACGGTGAATTTGATGAAACAAGTATATGGTGATACGTGTTT
The DNA here is from genome assembly GCA_031893035.1 of Dermolepida albohirtum. Taxonomy (NCBI): domain Eukaryota; kingdom Metazoa; phylum Arthropoda; class Insecta; order Coleoptera; family Scarabaeidae; genus Dermolepida; species Dermolepida albohirtum. Next base: position 22,967 of record JAVIWB010005939.1, on the reverse strand, counting down.
ATCATGTACGAGTGTGTATGAGTAGTATAAACGATTTAAGGACGGTCGTACGGACATAAATGACGACGAACATCCTGTTGCAAAAAAATCTGAGGTTACGGAAAGCAACATCGAACTTGTGCGTGAATTTATCAGAAATGAGCCGAAATGCTCATTGCGATACGTGGGAATGGAATTAGATCATTCCAAAGATTCAATTCATCGCATTTTGACACAACATTTGAGGCTGAGGAAGATTTGTGCAAGGTTTGTACCACACAAGCTAATTGAATTCAACTTTATACAGACTTGATTAAAGACCCAAAAAAGGACGAAAATTTCATTATACGTAACTGACGGTGAGTGGTGGTGTTTTCAATATGATCCAAAAACCAAGCGCCAAAGCTCTTAATGGAAGCATCTGAGTAAGAAAGACCGAAAAAAACCGTTTGGAGAAGTCAAAGTGAAGACCATGTTGATTTGTTTTGATGATTCGAAAGGTATAGTGCACAAAGAGTTTGTACCAACTAGTCAAACAGTCAATGCTATATATTATCTTGGTGTTATGAAGCGTCTTTTGGCGCGTATTCGTCATGCGCGCCCTCAATATCATGAAAATGGTAGCTAGCGTTTGTTACATGATGATGCACCATCTCATCGCTCGACGCTGATAACTGATTTTCTAACTACAAATAGCATTTTAACCACCATTCACTGGATTTGGCCCCCTGTGATTTCTATCCAGCTATTGTTTTTATTTTAAAAAAGTTCGATTTTCACTGCGACAGACTGTGTATATATTGTATTATGCCATTTTTTCTTCACCCTCGTGTTCAAATGCCCTAAATAGCGTGGGTAGTAAGGTATGTTGTATACGAAACCAAAATTCGACTAATTTGTACATGGTCCGAATGCACATCACATTACGTCAGCAGCACGTATTACCTACATTATTTACAGTTTTGTTAGCAAACGTACTTTAGTCGATCTTAAAAATCGAACCGAGAATTTAAAAGTAGTGACAGAGAACTTTTCGCAATAATATATACACTTAAATAGGCCACTGAAGTTAGAATTGCAATCCGTGGGGTAAATATTTGTAAGCTATATACACAACTTGCAAATTGGTAGAATATACGTCATTGTACTCATTATTACACTCACTCACACTATTTACAATACTATTATTTTTTTTTATATATATATATATATATATATATATATATATATATATTGTTTTATTTTTACAATGTTTGTTAAAGCCACTACATATATATTTAAAAATTAACGGTGCCAAGTCTAGCGCGCTATTGCTGTCGGTATTGTAGTTGTTGGTAAATTCTTGTTATTTACCCAACGAAAAGGTATCAATTCATATGTTCAGTAGTGAGACTTTAGACGCCAGTAAATTTTAATAATATATAAACAATTGTGAAACACTTAAGCGAAACATTATCAATTTCATTGAATTCGGCTATACATATGCAGCATCTGGTATATTTCCATCAACGTTTCACTCAGCGATGTACCATACACCGCGCTGGAAAAATATCCTCATACAAAGAAAACGATCATTCCACATCTAGTGATGTAACATTTGCATAGCGTAATAATCTTCGAAGTTATCTGATAAAATTTTTTAAAGCACTATTTAAAAGAAAGCGTTCCACTGTGAGTGTACATCGTGAGGTACAATTTGCAGCATGTTACTAACAGCAATAAAGGATTTTCTAGTTTCCCTATTACCTCAAGTACTCCTTTGTAATTTCGTAAATATGTAAATACTCAAACAAATTTCATATGTCTTTCTTTAATGGCTGCAGTTTTTGTCGGATTAAATTGTTAAAGTAAACTCTTTATTTGTTGAAAATGTTAAGAATAATAAAACGTTGCCTGTAACCATATTCCTTACGTGTAAGAATTGGCTGTGGTTAATAAACGATGCCGAGACGTTCAGGAGATTTATGAAAAACAGCTATTGTTTGAACAATTAAATCGTTTACTTCTAAATTACAATTTCTAATAGTTTCTGCTACAAAATGTAAAGTATGAAGTTACATGTTACACATATTAAGTTACTTTACTTCTTTTTACGAGACATACATCACATCGGTGATAGCAAATATATTTAACACTAGCCTCAAAATGCTTCGCTAGTACATTTCTCTAACCTTTTTCTAGTTATTAACGAAGAGACTAACGGTTTAAAAGGTTCTATGAATTTTTTACGGTCTGTAGTACCACATAACCACATTTACAACCTTTTTTAATTTAAATCACATTTACTATTGTTTTCAATTTTAAAGACGGTAATTTCCGTTTGGGAACGTAAGTAACCTAGAAATTACGAAACTGTTTTTTAGCAAGTAGAAAAAACGATAAATTACAAACAGTAATTATTAAAATTAAATGAAAAATAAAGTCATTATAAGCATTTATGGCACTTTTTTGCATATTTATGTTGTACAGTTTTAATGTTTTTTACACGCAAATTTGTCCAGGAAGAACAACGATTTATCGCAGAGTGTATATATTACTTTTGCGCCATCTGCATCACCATTACAATTTTCTGACATTACTACACTATACACGAAAACAGCAATATAATAAATACTACAATTATTCTCACCGAACTGATGCGATGTACTAAATTCACTCTTTGAATTAATTAGACGCACAGGTCAAGAATTGGCAGCCTTAGTAATAATTAGTAAATAATTTATTGAACATTTCATATTAATCGCGCTGTACACCAAGCAACGTTATCTTATGAAGTAGTTTTCACTACGCTTTGGGAGTTTTGTCGACGAGGATAAATTTTAAATTAAATTAATAATTAGATTTTAATATTCGTAATAAACTGGTTATACTACATTATGCGTGTTCGACAGTTATTTAAAGCGAACAACGTTGAAACCGAACTACAAATCGCAATGTTAATTACAATAATGTGAAGGGAGGCATTTAAACTATTAACGGATTTATCTAATCCAGAAAACTCGGAAGAAATTTGAAAAGTTACTAAAGTTAATGATCAACCACTCTCATCGTAAATCATGCGAAATCTCAGAAAGTATAAATTTCGTCGACGCGCACAAAAAAATCAAGAATCTATTATTAATTAATTTTCCGTCTGGAAGACACCAGCGACGACGGGTAACCATGTCATCTAACAAAATAAAACTAGTAAGTATATATCTGTTGTAAATATTGGAATTTTATCAGGTGTACTGGAAAGTCGTTTGCGGTTTTTTCGTAAAAAACTACATAATTTTCGAGAAAATGGAAAAATTTATATATTCAAAGCGTTGGCCATCTTGGCACATCTTGCCCATCTTTCAGGCAATTTATGGATGCCATCCCAAAAAAACTGTTTGTCCTTTGAGCAAAACCATTCATCGAGCCATTTTCTAACTTCTTCGAAATTGGCGAAGTGCTGCTCTGCAAGCGTGTGTCCCATTGATCCGAATAGGTGATAATCGGACGAGGCAAGGTCTGGAGAGTACAGCGGGTGCGACATTATGTCCCAACCAAGTGCTTTCAACGCTTCTTTGACCGGATTTGCTGTATGAAACGGTGCGTTATCGCGCTGTAAAATCACTTTACCGTGTGTTCTTGCCCATTCTGGACGTTCTGCTATCAATGCATGGTTCAAATGGATAATTTGTTTCACTAAGTTTCAACAGTCCGTGATACATCACGCCACTCTGGTCCCACAAAACACAGCATTGTCTTGCGACTAAAACGATTTGGCCTTAGAGTCGATGAGCCGACTTTACAAGGTGATAACCATGATTTTTTGCGCATGGGGTTTGCGAAAGAAATATGACATGTATGGCTTTGAAACTTGATGTCAGTAGAATAAAATGACATGTATCAAATCATACCATTGCATACATAAGCCTAGCGTCATCTATTAGAAAAACCGGTAATGACTTTCCGGTACACCTGGTAAATGATGGTCATCAATAACATGATTTAAATTATGTAAAGGAAATTGATAAAGATCTAAATTAAATTTGTTTCACATGAATAAAAGTAATAGTGGAACTCGTGGAATTTCTGATGATTTGACTTACGTAAATGAAATTGATAATGATATAACTGTAAATTTACTACACATGTACACTACTCATAGTGCACCTTATAAAATTGAAATTGAATTTAAGGAAAATTGTGCCAAATGGAAGTAGATACTGGCTCTGCCATATCAGATGGTTCGATAATAGTAAAAATGAAGTAGCAATAAAATTAAAAACTAAATTTCCTAAAGTTTTTAAAAACGAAAATGTAGATAAAATTAAATTATGCCTTTAAAATAATGCAATACCAAAATTTTGTAAACCTGGACAATGTATCATTTACATTAGAACCTAAAATTGAAAGGGAATTAGATATATTGGTAGCTGTGTTTTGTTAGTGGGCAATTTGTGGTCATTATAAAGTAACTTTAAATCGTGAATTATGCATTGAGTAGTACCCAATACCGATAATTGATGATATTTTGATGGAAATCGGTAATCGTAAGTACTTTATCAAAATGTATTTATCTCAAATTGAATTGGATGACGACACAAAAAAATTAGTCGTTATTAAACAAAGGTTATTTATATATAATAGATTACCTTATGGTATATTATCAAGTCTAGGTATATTTCTAAGCTGAGCGGTTAAATAATTCTAGTTTAAAATTTCAATTATCTAAATGTAGTTTTTGTGAGCATAGAGTAGAATATTTATATTTATAGTAGATTAAAAGGGACTTCATACTTCACCAGATAAAATAAAAGCCATTATTGGATGTAACAAACCTAGCAACGTAAGTGAAACAAGAGCTTTTCTGGGAATAGCAAACTATTATTCTGGATCTAGCATCTAAACTTAGTCATTGGTATTCGCTTTTAAAAAAGAATGCTGATTTTATACGATCTCGAGAAAAACAAAGAGCATTTCAAATATTGAAAAGCGAATTAATTTCCCCTAAAAAATCATGATTCTAAATTGTCACTGGTATGTATGTGATTCTAATTTTTGTGGTGTTGCGGCTATAATTTCTTATTGATATTTAAATGAAAATATTCTACTATAACTTCTAGATCATTATCATCGACAGAGAAACCATACGCAAAAAATGACAAGGAAACATTAGCAATTATCATAGTAAAAAAAAATTCGACAGTACTTGTTTCGTCGTATTTTTACATTGCTGAGTGATCATAAACCATTAATTTCTACTTTCAGAGATAAAAAAGATAGTACATTATTTGCCGCTGGTCGTTTGCAAAGATGAATCATCATTTTATCCTCTTAATACAAAATTAAATATTAATTTAATTTAAATCCATCAGGTTATATTTCATTTACAAGAAAATTTGCCAATAGGTCATATAAATATTAAAATGGAAATTACGAAAGATCCAGTTTTGAACAAGGTTTTTAGATATTGTTTACATGCTTGGCTAAATAAAAGCCAATTAGATGGTTGTATTTTATAGGAATATAAACTGAGTGTACCTAGTAAATTAATGTCCAATATGTTAACGAAATTATACATACAGTTAATATAACAAGGTCTATTACTGAAGGGTAATGTCAATAAAATACTCAATGGTATAGAGCTGTGAGAGACACTTTTGCCTAATGCGCTGCAGTTTTCAGAACAATTCAGTTTCGCAAGTGTGTAGATTAATGTAATTATGAATGCTGCGTATTTAAAAAGATATGAAGCTGTATTTCTTGTGTTCATCCCAACGGACCAAAAATACCTGTATCTGCCACAATGAGGTACTTGCATAAGAGATTTGTACGATTGTGGGTGGGCCGCTACAAAACGACAAATTGTATCGGCGGTCTTCCAGGCTGCGGCAGAGTACGAGCGACTATACGACTGGGCAAGAAACAAATGAATGTTAGGTTAATAACTATTACAATTCGTTTATATGAAAGTGGAGTTGCTTACCGCAGCACAATAACGAAACCATTGTTATCGGACCGCCATCGAGAAACGCGCGGCATCTAGGCAAACAACTTGGTCACCATCAAAGAGATCCTGATCTACTGGATAAGATCGAATAATTCAATCCGCAGTAAAATATTGTTTGCCTGAGAAGTTGTTATTTTGTTTGATTTACTATGTTACATATTACCAATAAATCAATGTATATCTGTATACACATACGTGCATATTCAGTGCGCAGCGCGCGCGTGTACTCACACACAGGGTGAGAGAGAGCACCATCATAATATTATATCCTGTGCGCAGTACAATTTTAATACTTAGCAAATGTATATAAGAGGAAGGAACAAGCATATTTTCATTTTATAATGTTGGCTATAATTTTAACAGTATAGGCGCTATATATGTAGTTGTTTATGCATATACACTCCGCGCAACATGAATAGGACCAACTGCATATATGACATTTGTAGTTGATATAAACATGGTAGCGCGCTGGAATTGTTATTTTCGAAAATAAGAGGGTTGATAAAAAGATGTATGTAGGTACCAAATATAATTTTTGTAAAAGTCAGTGCAAATGTACGTTACTAATGACAATAAGTAGAGTAATTAAACGCCACTTAAATACGACCAATCTACAAAATAAAAGATTCGTTTGCAATAACAAAATACTTTATTGTTCAATAATGAGTACTTTTGCCATTATTTCTTATAACCTCAAATAGTCGGGATGGAATGGAATTATACAGGGTTCTCAAGTAGTCAACGGGAAGTTCCGCCCAACTTCGTTTCAGCGCCTGCTCTAGTTCGTCAGCGCAACTGAATTGGGTAGCATTGGAGTACAATTTACGCGACAACCATCCCCAAATATTTTCTATGATGTTCAGGTCGGGGGAGAGCGATGGCCAATCGAGAACCTCCATGCCTTGTTCTTGAAACCAGCGTCGAACAATGCGCGCGGTGTGAATACTGGCATTATCCTGTTGGAAAATAAATGGCCCACCTGCCATAACGTTGGAAAATTTGTCTTTCACCTGTTGCAGCAGCTGGACGTACTTTTCCAAATTCTGTCTGCCCTTCACTATTACTAAATCAACAGGTCCGTTATAGGAAACAGCTCCCTGTACCATGACTGAACCAACATCGGCTCGCCTTCGTGACTGAATCACTTCATCTTTACGTAAATCGTGGAAATAATAAGAAAACCCATCCGGGCCATCTAAATTAAACTTCTTCTCGTCACTGAAAATAACAGTTTGCCATTCTCTTGTCCACCCCATTTTTGCTTGAGCAAACTGAAGACGTGCAGTGCGCTGAAATTCCCTTAAAGGAGGCCGTCGTTTAATTTTCAAACGTTTTAAATGCGGACAGGTCTTCAGTAACTTCTGTACAGTTCTTACCGATGCATTCGTTCCAACGTTATTCGCGATTTGTCTTGCCGTTAATGCCGAATTCGATGCTTCGCGTAATATGGCTCGACGTTCTCGCTTAGTTGTAACGGATGTTGTTCGCCCTTTAAAACGTTTTCCATAATTCTCGGGATCCCTAATAAAATTGTTCACAACCTGGTGTGATCGACTTATTTTCTTTGCAGTAGCCCTTGAGGAATACCCTTCTTGATGGAACGCTTTAATTTTTCCAATTTCTTCCACACTTAAGCACTTCTGTCGTCCTATCGTTGCACAATACCCTTAATTACAGATGTTTGTTTATCTGGATACACGTTGTAACTCGACGCTCATCCGGTAGCTTACTATTAAATACTGGTCGTATCCAACCGGCGCGGTGCATTTTATATGTATGTGGTACTTACGTCACCCAATGCATAACGTTAGGCACTATTGCGCAATAATGCGTATTATTTGCCATATCATACCATTACAAACTTGCATTGTATTTTTAGTAAATGAATTGTTTTTCAAACCACCGAAAGCTTGCAACAAGTCGGGTGGTCCTATTCATGTTGCGAGGAGTGTATGAGGTAGGTACTATTAATTGAAATAATGATGGATGTGGACAAAATGCGGTTTTTAGTGATATAATTAGTCAAATTGGTTTCAAAAATTCATTCAATTAACTTGAGTTAATTATTTTCAACTGGCTTTTAATCTTTTGTTTTATTTCGTCTACTTTTATGATTTTAAACGAAGGATTTCATCAAATAACTATGTATATAGTTTGTATATGCAACTATTTACAATATTCAACCTAACATTTTCTTCACAAATATTGTACTTTTCTTCAAATATCGTCTGAATCATTTAAAACTAATTAATGCTAATATATGACATATTTCCAGCATGCATTTTAGCATTATCATGTTTCTTTCTACTGCTACTATTACTACTATTACTGTTAATCATATAATTATACATATCGCAATTGTAAATTTAAAATACAAAAAACGAATCGCAATAATCTCAATTTCAGAGTGAGGATTGGGGATCTGAGCATTCTTCTGGAATATTAGGCAGATTTCTAAGACGAGATTCCGGAATGCACGAAAAAAAGAAAAAGTCATCAAATAAAATTAAAAGTAATTCAACAAATAGCAGTGCCGAAGATATTAATGTAGAACAAGGCAATATGATTTCAAAAAAACTTTTAATTGCAAAGTGGAAACCCGGCGTTAGAGTACAAATGGCATATAGTGAAAGTGATGGTAAGTTTTTATGTTGGTTAATTGATTTTTCAGTTTATATGTATATTTCATTTCTTGATCTATTATCTCACATAATGTATATACATTATATTAATACAAAATAATACCACCTGCATTAAATTGCAAAATTACATAATAATAATAATGCAAATACGTATCAGTATAATATAAAAGGTTTATATAAATTTAAAATATATATTTTTTTTGTTAGAATAGTATTTATTCAAATTTAATAAAATTAGATCGTATAAAATTGATATAAATAAACATTTATAATAGGGATAACAATTAGCAACATTCGTAAAAGAAATATAAATTAATTTAATTTAATTAATTATAAAAATAAACTCCTGAAGTATGTATATGAGAATTATCGTTTGAATTCTTGAGTAAGACATTTTATTTTTAAAACTGAAATTTATTTAATGACTAGAAATTATTGGTAATTATCATTAGAAAAACCATTTTAATACATAATAAGATATTTAATAAGAAAAAGAACTGTATGAACAGGGTATAAAAGAGAAGTAATTTAAAGATTTTCTAGTAATAAAACGATAAATTTTATAGAATTATTGTGACTTCTAACTATAAGATAAACCTACCGAAAATGTTTTAGCCCAATAAAATACATTTTGAGTTGTTTATATTTAATTTTCAACATTAAAAAATATATAACAAATGAAAGTGAACATAGTTAATTAATTTATTTAAAGATAATTAATTATCTTTTTGGTGTTCTAATAATGAAGATCTGAAAAAATTTATACTGCATTTACAGAAATTATATTTGCGGCATAAATACAAAATTCCTTAAACTTTACTCTGATACTTTTATTATTAGATTACCGACGATGCAATAATTCGCATCACCGAAGAAGAAAACACAAGATCATTTCGCATGCAGAAAGCATTGTTCAACCTCATTTATGAGTAACTGAAGCCAAATTTAGTACAACCAGTTCTAAAAAGAAAATGGCTTTTAAAATTACAATATTTCTAATGTAGAGAATTGTAATTGTTTTGTTTGTTAATCTTATTAAAAAGATATTGTATTTAAAAGACTTTTTAAATTGGCAATGTACACATCTAATTATTTTTACGAATGTGTAAAATAAAACTTCATTAAAACCGTATTCTAGAAAATATATTACGTATTTTGTAACGAAACAGAAATTTAAAAAACTAATAAATAAAAAACAAAATAAATTTTAAGAATGTAATAACTAAAACAAATTCTAAGATAATCCCAAAATCATATAAATTAAAAACAAATCCTAATAATGTGTAACTAAAACGCTGCAACAAATTAAAATTATTGCTTATATTATAATAACTAAAACATATTTTGAAATAATCTAAAAGAAAAATAAATTAATTCTAACAATAATTAACTAAAATATTACAATAATATTATTTACAATAAATGTGGCTTTTTTGACTAGCGACAAAACATTTTACAATCTCAGAATCTGTGAATGATATTCTAATGCCTTTTGAAAAGTAATCTAAAGAATTAAAGAAAAATATTATGTTCCGCGACATATGCGGCTATTCGGCTTTCAGTAGTTTTAATCTTTTTTTCTATAGCTGCTATTTGTACAAATGATGACATTTCAGTTAGAGTTTGTTGGATGCAAAACGATTTAACTAATTTAGTATGCACTTTGTCTTCAGAATGGTTTATAATTTCTGATTTATCACTAAGTCTGTTACATGCCATGCAATTAGCAAAGTTTGGATCTTTCTTGCTTCTTTACAACTATCTTTTAATTGAGACTCTTCCTCCCATCGAATTATATATTTTTGAGTGTAACCTTTGCGTTGTTTTGTTTTTCGTTTTTTGAATATAGCGAATGTGGATCATCCTTAGATGTTGAGGGTTGGGGGACTTGACATTTTTAAATTTTAATAAGAAATACAAAATAGTAATGATAAAACCGGAATCATTAGATAGAAAAAGTGATTATCTATACCTACTTTATTTTGGCAAAGACTTGTATTCAAACATGAACAAATTTTTACCACTAGTTTTTTAACCTCAAGGAGAGTATTTTTTCCCTAAATTCCTATAATATATCTTATATATAATATCTTATTTTAACGCATGCTTCCCTTCATGTATTTGCTATTATATTTCATATATTTCCCTTTTCGAATTAAGTAACAGTTCAAATTCAAAAAATGGTGGGAATTACTGGTTTAGGATCTGCACTTAGAGGTTTCTTTAACGCGTAAACTTACTACTCGGTCTAAGGTGGCGCTATACATTTTAAAATTAGCAATCGCTTGTCGGGCATTAAAATATAAATATAATATTGTGATAAAATGTATTCAATGCAGATAATTGTAACAAACTGATGAAATAATAATTTCTACACTACAAATTTCTAGATTTTCCTAGATTTAAAGTTGTGCATAGATCTAAGGAAATTTAGCTAAATATTGCATCACTGGTTCTTCATAAAATTCACCACCACGTAATCTTTCCCACACACTTATGTATTACTTTGTCGTTCCAGTTGCGAACCATTAGCGTCCGCAGATTTTCTATTACTTTAAAATGAGGCGATTTAGGTGTCAATTTTCTGCTCAAAATACTCCTCTGAGTGTAACCACAAATCGTGGCTCGTTTTATTATGCTTATTTGTTTGCTATTTAATTTTTCGGAATTCTAGTTAAAAATGGAAGTTCTTAAAATAATTATGCACTTAAACTAAGAGTATTTATACTTTTTAAAATAATTTTTATGGTTGTGAGCAAATAACTAACTATATCAATAACAGTGTTATTGATATTGTTAGTTATTGTGGGTCATAAATACATACGAGGTAGGCGCCATAAATTCTCGGCCTGACAAGCTTATACAGGTTCAAACGTGTTCAAACTTCGATGCATCATAGGTGCGCATGCGCAAGGCCTACACCATATATATTACGGCTCTAAGAGTAGTAGTTTTTAGTACCCAGCCAGACAACGCAAGTAGTGCATGAAAATGTCTGAGGTAACGAAAATTGAGTACCGTGCGGTCATTAAGTTCTTAACAAAAGAAGGGCATACACCAACTCAAATTAAACAACGTTTAGACGGCGTTTATGGTAATTTATCTCCTTCATATTCCACTGTAAAAAAGTGGGCAAAATGTTTCCGTTTGGGGCAAGAATCCCTTGAAGATGATGAGCGCTCCGGTCGGCCAATTGAAGTGGTAACGCCTGAAAAAATTTCAATTGTTGAAGAAATGGTATTAGAAGATCGCCGTTTGAAAGTGAAGGAATTAGCAGTGATGTCTAACATTTCCGAAAGTAGTGTTCGCCGAATTCTCCATGACCATTTGGGTATGAACAAGATTAGCGCAAGATGGGTACCGCGTCTTCTTTCTGCTCTCCAACGTCAACGTCGGGTCGAATGTGCGCGCTCGTTTTTAAACATGTGTGGAGACGACCCAAAACCGATTTTGGAGTCCATAGTCACAGGAGATGAAACAATGGTTCTGTTTTATGATCCCCTATCTAAAAAGGAATCAATGGAATGGCGGCGACCCGATGAACCTCGTTCCAGAAAGGCAAAAGTCGTTCAATCAACCAAAAAGGTGATGGCCACAATATTCTGGGATTGTGAGGGCATTTTACTCATAGATTTTAAAGAGCGTAATACAACTGTCAACAGCACATATTATGCGTCTTTACTGCACAAATTGAGGAACAATATTCGTGAAAAACGTCCAGGAAAATTGACAAAAGGTGTTCGATTACTGCACGACAATGCACCCGTCCATACTGCGACTATTTCACAAGCTGCCATCCGCGAATGCGGTTTTCAAGAAATGGAACATCCACCGTATAGCCCGGACATGGCTCCTAGTGATTATTATTTATTTTCTAATTTAAAAAAAGACCTTCGGGGACGTCGTTTTAAGGACGATACGGAGTTGCAAGCAGCTGTAATAGAACATTTTGAGGGAAAAACTTTAGAGTATTTTTACAAAGGTATAGAATTATTAATTGATCGTTGTAATAAATGTATTGGAGTTCGGGGAGATTATATTGAAAAATAAAAATTATTATATTTTACCAAGTTATTTTTTTCTATATCAGGCCGAGAATTTATGGCGCCTACTACGTACTCTAAGTGCAAGTAATAAAAGGGTATTTTTCCCCCGTTTTTAAGAATAGTCAAGCAAATGCATTTTATATAATTTTACATAATGTAAACAAATGTATTTAATGATGATAAAAATTATTCTTCATAATAGGCTTACTGTGGCGTAAATTTTCTGAGAAATAAACATCTGAAACTTCCGATTGTAGTGAATGTATTCATATGTACACTCCCGCTCATGAAAGTATGGACACTTGATTAAATTTTATATAACGATCATAAAAATTATATTCATGCCAATAAACGGCGATATTATTATTATACCTTATCCTTGAGAAGGTTTATAATTCAAATAGATATTGTATTTGTATATATTCTCCAAATAATATGATAGAAACAATCATAGAAACAAACATATTATCTAACAATAACTATAATTACAATTATTATTATATATTTTCAATAAAAAAGGATAAAATGTCTTAATCAAATTTCGTAGTATTCAATATATCGAACGATTTTTATAATATAATTTCAAATATCACATAGTGCTATATCTAAGTCGTGCAAAAATTTTAGGAAAATATTCAAAATAACTCAAGCTTAAGCAGTTATTCGAAAAATCAACTGCAAACTCCAATGCAAACATGAGTACAGCATAAAAAATTTATATCAAATAAATTTTAAAAGGTTAAGAATAAATTTACGTGTAACAATTAGCTTAAATATTTTAAGATTTAGGTATATATTGGCACACGTTTGTTCTAAAAATAATTTCCGCAAAATTAAAAAAGCTTTAACTATTTTCTTTGCATTAAATATTATGTACATTGTCTACTAATATTTGAATCTCTTTTAGTTTTGCTAGTACTTTTATAATTTTTGTTATTCAGAATATTTGCAATATTTTATTTTTTGAGAAAGCGTAATCGAAACTACGTAATTGAATGTAGTTTGACTCCATTATTTTTTTTTGTGAAATTTAAAAGAAAATTGAATCAGCCGTAAATTAAATTGTGCATTTATTTAATCTTAAAATGGATTTCTGCAGCAAACATTATGAATTCGATTTCTTTGTTTTTTTTTTACACTAATTAGTTGGTAAATTTTGTTAGAGACTATGGTTAATTTAATTAATCAAAAAAGGCGAAACGATCCTTGCCACATCAACGTTCGTACTCTAAATATGTATTTCGACAACAAAGGCCAGTGTGTTTGGTTATAGCGGAATGAGTGTGCGGCATTTTTCTGTATGAACAATACCACGAAACCAGGTGTGACATTGTGATTAATAATCTGCTAATGATGACAACTTGGTTGTCGAAATACATTGATATGGTAAGGTGTTTTCACCTTTTTTTTTGTTAACATTAATTAGTGAAAAAGAAAACTTACACTCTCTACTACTAATATGTAGAGTAACTAAAAAGGCGTGATCAGCACGTGATCGTTTTCTGATTGGTCAAACAAAAAAAAAAACTTGAAAAGTCGAAGACTTGTTTATACATATGCGCCACATACAACTGCGGTTTGCATGTAGCGCTATTATTTGAGTTTGTTTTAAACATATTTAAGGTTATTATTATTGTTATAACAAACTTTTTATGTTATTCTCTTGATTACAAGTAAATAAATAATAACATAATTAATGTGGATGTGTAAATCAAACTTTTCCAGCTGATATTTTGTATTATATATATATATATATATATATATATATATATATATATATATATATATATATAGTATATATGTATGTTCGTAGTGCAAAGTATAGTATAGTATAATGAACAGATTACTCTAAACATAATTCTTCCTCTGCCCCAAAATAAGTGACCGATTTTTATATTTGTTGGATCTTAATTTTATATCGAATGGTCAATTGCAATTTTTATTACATCAAATGACACATAATGAACCGTGAAGAAGTTCCTATGATTGGAGCACAAAAATAATAGTCACAGGAAAAGTGTCAATGTGTATTGTACATAATTGCCTGCTAGAAGTAACTAGCAATGGTAAACTCAAACAATGATCTCTTATTTTGTAACAAAGAAAGTAGCGCAACAAATAGTTATATATATATATATATATATATATATATATATATATATATATATATACGGTGATCATAAATTCATTGGTAATCATCAGGTAGGACGATTCTGTGATTAATTCTGAGTTGACTATTCTAATAGAGAACTGTTGTATTGTTAGTCGTTAAATTACACGAGACCATTAATATTGAAAATGTACGGCAAAACATATTTCCAATTTTTTAAAATTTTCTTGGAAATTACTGTCAAATAAAGTTATGTAACAACTATTTTGGTGTAATTAATCATTTTATGCCCATATTTTACCATATTAAACATTTCTTTAACTACTTTTTTATGAGCCACAATAATTATCTAATCAGGCTACCTATATTAATATTATAACAATATATAAGTATATATTTATGTTTCAGAACTTTATGAAGGACTTAGCAGAGCTCAGCGTTTTCGACTAGAAGATCAACGCGGGACAGAAATAAATTTTGAACTGCCAGATTTTCTAAAAGATAAAGAACACAATTCATTATCATCTGGAAACACACGAAAAATGAGACGACAGCAGGATGAGCATATTTTTGAAAATTCTAGATTTTATACAACAGACACTATAATTCAACCTAAACAAGAAAACACCTTCAAATATCACAAACAAGAATTACATTCGAATTATGAAAATCGGACTATAATATCAAATGAAAACAATAATGCCAATACGACCAATAATAACTCATGTTCTCAAAATAATCATATGCAACATACAAAATCAAGCAATTCCAGAAACAGTGCAACCAAAAAACTTAGTAATTCTTCAGATGAAAGTTGCCCATCTAACGAGTCTACACCTACTAAAAATGATTTGGAAATAACTGTTATAGAAAATGTCAGTAAATCAAATGATTTACTAAGTAATAATAAAAGTTCTGATCCACCACCTTTACCGCCTAAACCCAAAATTTTACCTATAAAGCCTTCAAACTGGGGGTTCAAAAATGATACTTCTCCACGGAAAGATTCTGTAAAAGGTAACCTGTATTTAGAACAATCCACAAGCAGCTTTGTTTAAGAACATCTGGACATGCCGACTTTTGCCTTTCTATTTTTAGAAATTTATTCGGTATTCTTTTTCTAGTAGTAGTTACCTACTTACCTATTTACCTATTACCACTTGATTCATTCTGTTCAGTATTTTTCTAACGGAATATATTGGCCTTTTATTAAAATTCTTTTCCAGTATTTTTACTATTCCATAAAAATTCGTTTTTACTTGTAGTACATTATTAAGTTTTTGAAATTAAGTATATCTGAATATAAAGTAGTGTTTAGAATTCTAAAATCATTATTGATATAAATCTGATATTTTGAAGAATATGAAATGAGAAATATTAATTCGCTGTCCTAATATCCTTGAAAAATACAAATTATTATTGTATTTAATTTAAATAAACTAAAGTTAAGATCTAAGACTAAATTCATGTAAAATAAGTTACTTGCAGCATTTCAGTTGCAAATTCATAAATATTAAAGTAACTTCCAACAGGACATAAAAATAAAAAACAACGTAAGAGATATAGATCTTCCCCGTATCATAAATGTATAAAGTAAATAAATACTTCTTAAATGAATTTATCTGTGTTCTTATAATATAGAATTTACACGATAAAATTCTTGTTAGTTAAAAGTCAATATTGGCGATTTTCTAAACATTTAGAATAAATTATTTAGCTTACGAATGCACGAATACATCTGATAGCAAATCCTCAAGAAGCTGTCAGCGTGATAAGCAAAACATTAGTTATTAAAATAACCACACTATGAAACCCAGAACAAATAACATCAGAACAGTAGGTCTTAAGGTATGATGTAAGTATGTAAATACTTAAATTAACTTATCTATGTTCTTATAATTTTAAATTAACACGATAAAATCCTCTTCTTGATTTACCGTCAATACTACTGCCTTTCTGAACATCTAAAACAAATTATTTAGCTTACAAATCCTCAAGAAGCTGACAGCATGAATAGCTAAACATTGCTTATTAAAATGACCACATGGCGAAACCCAGGAAAAGTTTTAATATTATTTATTTTTAGTTTATACATGTTCTCCTTTTAAATACTTCATGTTCCAATTTGTATTAAATATTTTTTAGCTTCTTAATATATCTTTAAGTTGTATATTGAGATTCTCCAGTTCTTTCAAATGTTTTTGCTAATGTTGCTAGCTGCTCTGTTCATTCTTTTGAAAAAAATCGCCGTTTTTGATCTTATTTGTACTTCTCAAAATATACAATTTAATATCTGTCAGTAATTTTAACGTTTTGAGTACGGTCAGTATAAACTTGATTTATATTTGCCAATTCCAGAGACAGTTTATTGATACTTTTTTTAAATAGATAAGCCTATCGGTGACGAATACTCGTCCTGTTTGTTTTTTTAACACTCACTGTTTTATCCTACAGCTTCTTTATCTATAAATTTTGTTTTTATCATAATTTGGTTATGTAAAATTTAAAATATTTATTAACTCAGTGATTTATTAAGTACAAATTTATAACATTAACATAAAACATTATTGATTGTAGCATGTAGCTACATTAAAGAATTATCGTCATCATATAAAAATATGAATAAATCGACATATATTATTTAGGTCTGTCAAATAATTTGACTATAAGGGTTCCTTACCTGTTGGAAGACTTTCCAAGAACCAATATGACACATCAAAAAATTAAATATAGTTCTACTTTTGGGTAAAACAAATATGTAAATTATTACACATTTCCTGTCTTAAATATATATATTTATACGTAGTTATAAACACAAGTTTTCAAATATTTTATGAAGACTGACACTTTGTTTAATTTATTTGTAACCTATCATTGGTTTCTATCATTTAATTGTTGTCTTATTTACTTTGTTCTTTAAGCAATGGTAAATTACCTACTGTTAGATATTTATCATTCTTTACACAAATAAAATAAATGGAATTGTAAAATAGAAATTCTACGGTAGTTAAACTAATACTCTCGTGTAAAATATATTATTTATTATTGTCATTGTACACTTTGTATATAGAAATAAAGAATTAATATGAACAAAAACAATGTTCAAAGCAAAAGTTCAAATGTGAAACATTATATTTAAAATTGCGCTGTTTCTTATTTTATACGTGGAGTAACCCTAAATCAAATATGCTCTGTATGCAGTGTAACATATTTTGAACTTGTATTTTGAACATGCATTAGTATTTTCGTTTATCCATCTGGTGTTTTGCATTCTTTCTTCTGTCATTCAAGATTCTGTCCTCAGTGACACATCATAACAGTTCAAATTATGAAAATAACAAGTCATACTAATAATCACAAATTTTTTAACGGTAACTATATTGATCGAAGCAGTAAAAAGTAAGTATACGCGAAAGCGCTAGCAATGACAATGTACAAAAAAAGTGTATAATCAATAATGCTTAGTAACTACATACCATTTAAAATGTGTTTCAAGCATAACATAATAAATAAATGATTAAATTTTCATTAAAAAAATTCGTAGCGAGTTGTTGCTCCACGTAAACCAATACATTCCGCCAGTCGCCTGGACATGCTATCTCCAGTACGTCATAGGACATCATATAACTGTTGTAAGTTCATTGAAGGGTTAAGAAACATACCTATTATATGCCAGACATGTGCGTGCGTGCGTGGGTGCGTGTGTGTGTGTAAGGACTATAATCGCTGCCAAAACCTTTGCAGCTTCCTCAGGAGTGTGAAACTAAAAGGAGTCATATACTGGCTGATTCAAAATAATTGTATAAATAACTCTGAATTTTAATTTTAAAATACATTGTAAAATAAATTAAAACTCAACTTAGCAAAATTAGTTTAACCTATTTTGTCCGTCCGTAAAACTACAGAATTATAAAAATTTTTTTTTATAATTCTGTACAGTTTTACGTTTGTTTTGCCCAATTAAAATTTAACTAAACATGCAGATTCATTGTATTAATAATAAATTTCATTTCATTTCCATTGCAATTTTCATTAATTTTTTTAAAGAAAACTTAAAAAAAGGTTTACTGACGAGACTATCAAACTTTTTAAAAATTATCAAAGGCGTAGATCGCTTTCAAGCAAGGCCAAGTAAACTTAATTCGATTAGGTAGTATAGAATACACATCAATTTAAATTAGCTATAACAATCCATCATCCTAAAGGATGTTTTCGAATTACAAAGCCCGGTACATATTCCTGGCGACCAGGAGTCCTGCACAGATGACAGTTTAAACAAAGTATTTTACCGAATATAAATACTACAAATATGTATAAAATGCATAGCAATCTATGAGATTGAGTTTTTCATTATACAATTTCCGTACTAGTTTAACAGTTTCTCCGAGTCCCAGTATAGTAAAATTTACACGGATTATGTTAACTTTAAGCTTCAAAATTTGGGATAATATGGGTGATTCAAAAAAAAAATTAAATACATTTCAATTTAAACCTGTATTTTGGGGAAATACATAATAATTTGGACAGATATCAACTATTTATCTAGAAAACTATTGTATACACGGGTCTTGATTTACACCTAACCATTAGAAGCCAATAATTTTTTCAATTTGATTAATAAGTTCTTCGCACTCAGTATTTATTGTGTATGTTTGGTGAAATATTAAGTCACTATTTTTTTTCTTGCTTACTCCATTTAATTCGTCCAATTTTGGAAAGCAATTTTTCTAAATCTGTTTCTCGAGTTCGCTAAGAGAATCTACAAAATTATTCTGACTTGTTGCTATTACATTCTTTATTATAGGCGTCAACTATTGAACATCACCAACAGGTTTGCGATTGAACACTACTACTAAGACTAGAATGCACTCTAGTAATATTTCGTAATTTATTTTAATATCAACATTGTTGTATAATTTTGTTAAAGCATTATCAGACAGTTTTGTCAAGTATTCATGAAATAATTTAATATCATTGGTGAATGTTAATATTATTAGCTTCTCCCAATTATTCTCTTTTAAATTTTTTAAAGCAATGCACCTGTGTCCTTCAAAGAATTTCCTTGAATCTTTTATTTTAGATTTTTTATTTCTCTATTAGAATATGCTATGTTTGGAATAATTCTGTTTTCTAAAACCAATTTGAAAGCAATGTCACATATTTTTAAATTAGTTCCCATATGAAGAGCAAATGAAAGCGATCGGAAACAATTTCTCTCGATATTATAACCGCCAATTAATTTAGTTGCTGATATTAGTGATTAAAATATATCAGGTCTAATGGCATTTAAGAATGTATACGTTAGGATTTGATCTTTTCAATTCAGTTAAAAGTCGAGCCATTTCTCTTATTTTATTAGATTTTTCACTGTATATGTAAGTTTTCTAAACATTATATTTAAACATTCACATAACTGATCGTATATTATCATAGCTGGTGCTAGTTGTAGATAAAGAAAGTACTTTTACACTATGGATATTGAAAATGTTGAATGCAATGCAATACGGAAATAATTTTGCTTATATGATGTCTAGAGTAATAACGGTATACACGAAATAAAATAAAAAATACAAAATAAATTAATAATAAGTACACAGGTTCAAATTCAACAATATTTCGATTTCTTTCTATAATCGTAATATTTTGTTCTGAAAATATTTTAATCGCATTTGAAGCCCAGTATAACTAAGTACTAGGTAAAACAATTGAATTATATGTAATATAACACTGCATTTATATTATATGGATAAAAATATATAGTTTACTGTTAGAACAGCTGTTGATGTATTACTGAATAAATCTTCATTCGTGGATACTTCTTGGTTTGCTTCATTCTCATCTTTTGTAGTTGAAAATATGTCACCTTTAACGTTGATTAAGTGTGGTGTTTGTTTGGTTTTGGGATTTCTTTCGGTTTCTAAGTCAAGATAATATCATTCGTTTTCTCTGATGTGCTAATTGTAACCATGTTAAAATTGATATCTCTTCTTTTGTGCAATGTATATTCTTATCTGCTAAAACAAAATGAATTTTACAATTAGCGTGTTATTTACTCTTAAACGTATAACAGTATAATTTGTCAGAAAACGGAACAAAATTTAAAATTAATGAAACAACTTGCTTTACACAGAATTTTTATCTCCGACAAATAATCTTAAATTATCTTTTCTATAAAACTTGCAAGAAAGTTGCTTTTTGGAATAATAGATTTTTTAATAATACATAATAATTCTTCATTTTACAATGAAAATTTTTGGCGACATAATAAATCGGGAAAATTAAAAAGTTTGATTATTGTTAAGATCAGTAACAAAGCATTGAAAATAAAAAAAATTTAAAACAAAATTATGAATACAAGAATAATGAAATAATGAAAATAAAAGTACTTACTATAGCTTATCTTCCAGTTCTAATTTAACGATCAATTCACTATTCTACATTCTGTATAATACACGAAAACTTTTACACTGAAGGTTTTTTTGGAAACATCTACTTTATAATATTTAAACCCTAAAGTAATGAGTGATTCATTATGATGTACTTCTTTCAATAGCGATTTTTTGACAGATAGTGTGAGTTGTGTCAAACACACTATTTTAGTTAAGTATTGTGTGACATTTTATTACGGAAAGCCTTAGCCCGGCACAGCGTCTATAAATTATTCAGCTGTTTTATGAAAATCAGCGTTTCACGAGAAATGTGTTTTGTGTTCTTAGATCAACTTATGGTCCACGTAATCGGCCCACCGAACGCACAATTCGCTATACCATCGAAAAATCTGAAATACAATTTTCATTATTGGATAATACGCCACCAAGTAGATCACATCTAGCACGTAGTGAAGAAAATATAGCGATAGTAGCTGAGAGTGTACGCGATGACCGTGAAAGATCGATTCGACGTAGATCTCAACAGCTCGGCTTGTCATATGTCACAACTAGGCGTATTTTACGTAAGAATCTTGGTTTAAAAGCATAGAAAATTAAATTCATTTAAGAATTGAAAGCGGTCGACTTTTTCTTCATTTGTATGATAATAAAAAATATTTATAGTTTTTATATTTTCAAATTTTTTAAGAGAGTATCTCCAAATGAATCATCTGTTATATTGCTATTCCTATATACGAAATTTAGAATAGTATAAATCATTCGCATTATTGTCAGTTCATTGGAATTCATTAAATTGTATATCCATATGGCTCATAAAATCAGGGAACTCTATTCAAAATGTGTGGTATATGACATATACAAATTGTGGGAGCGCCGTCTAAAGAAAGTTACTAGTAACTAACAGGTGGATATTTTAAAGTATAGGGGGCGCTAGGATGCCTTATCGAAAAATGGGTGTTTAGGAGCATTTGCTATGATAAGAGTATAGAAGAATTTATACACGGGAATCTTTTCGAAGGTCGATATTGGGCTTCTTAAGTTTGTGACTGGCTTAACAATTTAAGGTTTTTGACTTAGTAATCTTGCATTATATATATTATATTAGTCAAATATATATGTACGTACATATAAGACATATTCTAAATACTGTTGAAATTGTCACCTATATTACGTTGTCCATGTTGCTATGATAATTTCGGGAGCAATATTTTTAGTACTTTAAGCGAACTCTACATAATAGACTTTTAGGAGTATGACAATAAATAATTTGCCGAGTGTACATACAATGTAATCACGTGGTAAGTCTTTAAATGTTCTTTGAATATTACGATAAACCCTCAAATCTATTTCGTAAAATAGCAAATAAGTTTCTTTTATGTTGCATTATTTAGTTTGAGCGAATTAGTTTGGTTAATTTTATATTGTCTCTACGTTTTATGTAAACTTTTCTATTATTGCTATAGTTTTATTTATAATCTACGTTTTATTCTATTTAGAATAGTGTTGTATATATAATTTGTATTTATTTTGTTTTTATTAAAATAAACAACGGTTTAATTGTACAACATACTGTTTAAGAAAATGTGGAAAAGAAAGATTTTCTTGTCTTATATTTTTTATCATATTAAATTTTAATAATTTTTGGACACAAGTACGCTTGTTAGTTACATATACAGTGCGTATCAGCCAAATGGAATAAATACGATAATAATTAAATGGAAGGGTGTTCGAAAAAACGCTCGGACACGTCGATTGGGATTTTTAGTTGCGTATTTTTTTAAATAAAAAGTTTATATACAGGGTGTGGCATGTAAAAGT